>JAOUQW010000027.1:982392-995876 GCA_028565825.1 Olivaichthys viedmensis
CGAAGAATCAATTTCACTGTACTGTACTTGTATATGTGACAATAAAGGTGACATTATTATTATTATTATTATTATTAAATGTATTTACTGGTGAAACTGGTGATCAATGCTGTTTCTGGTTTTTTTTTGTTCTGTATTTATTTTTAATTTTTTTAAGTGTACATAAAAAATACAATAAATACAAACAAACCCCCCCACCACCCTTTCCTTTGCCTGTCCACGTAAACATGACTTATCATCAGCCATGAAATTGTGAAATCTCAGTCATTGGGGTGTAACTTCCTTTTACAGAAACTGTTTGATTTAATGCCGTTTGTGTTTCTACGTCACCACGATCAGCGAAATCAAACACCCCGTCCACCTGAATAAAGCCTCCGGCTCACAGAGCCTTCGTACTTTCACTGTCGAGACTGTGACGTCACCCTCAGCTTGCATCATGTCCTGAGACGTTAAAATGTGCTGTCGTTGGCTGCATTAATGATCATGAGTCATGTGTTCACTCAATCCCAAGACGCCAGGACGCAAAAACACATGAATTTTATGTTCAATGATTAAATTCTACCAGAGTACGCTCCAGTTCATGCACAGATGTCTCTGATGGATGTGTGTTTACATTTACGTTTAAAACAGCAACTAAAAAGCTAATTCGACAATAAATTTCTGTGTTAACAACCAGCTAAGACAACATGAAAGCATCGCCAGTGCATTGAGCAGCGGCCATTGTTTCAAACGGCGTCTGCAAATATTGCCGAGCTCTCCGCCACCGCTGCAATGTCGGCCCCGCCCACTGTTAAGGCGGCCAATTAAAACAAACAGACTATTATTTTACAAAATCAAGGCCCATAAATAGATCTGTTCTTCAACAGTGGTGAAACTGGAGATTTTAAGCATCAATGACTGTGGTCGATTGTTAATAAACCTGCGTTAATGCAGTAGCAGCAGCAATTTAAAAAAAAATCGTCTAAAAAAAATCACAAGAAGAAATGCTTTAATGCATCAAAAGAAAAAAGGGAATTAGCCCGTTAAATTAGCCAGTTAACTTAAATTAGCCGGGGTTCTTTGAAAAATACGCACTTGACTTTTTTAAATCGACAGTGCCATTATCTAGTGTAAAGAAGTTTTTAATGAAGCATACAGTAAAAATTTAAAATTAATTCGCCTAATGGAGGATTGAGCCATGATGCAATGACTGAATCCTATATCCACTGGAAACACAATAAAAATGGCTAATTTTGTTCAGTAGAGATATGAGTAATTGTAAATAAACTCCCTTCGAGACATTCCCACCAAGTTGAACAAGTCAGGCAAAACAGAAATTCGGGTTGATGCAAATCCTGCAAGTGTATCCTCACAGCGTCCACACCCCCTTTTCCCTGATCGAGATCCTGACTCTTAAACACCCATAGCAGCACATGCCAAAGAGCCACGGTAAAGAGCTCAGGCTCATGGGAGCCATGCTGGTGAATCGTGGCTCGAGGCCTGACTAATATTAGCTAGAGAGGTGTTGCCTGAGGGCTCTACCTGAGCATAGACTCCACCCCACCGAGAGCTTCACAGAGCCAGACAGACATACAGGACTGATCAGATACAACGCCTCTAGTCTTCACACGCACGTCGACATCGTCCACGTCCACACCGTCGTCCGAGGCCTAGGACAAGTTTTGCGCACTCTGGGCCATTCACTCTGCGTCCACCATAGTTAAGGTAAGCACTACCTAGACATTGAGATTTTTAATTTGTAGCCAGGTGGCAGGATGTTGGAGGTGATTAAAACAAGTCTGTCGTTTGGTTTTAATTTGTATCGATCAGTCACTCTTTCTGTGAAAATGGAGGTAGAATTTGTTCTGGTATTTTAAAGCAATTTATTTCGGTTGAAGCAGCAGGTGTTTTTGATGGGAAGGTAAATCCACCTGTTACTCGTAAGCTGTACTTCACACACCACATCAAGAAATTCCTTATAGATTATAGACCTATATAGCTCTAGATCATAGATCTTAAACAAAAAAAACGTTGAGTATTTTGAAAGATTCGAATGTTATCATTCCTCCAAACTGTACCATATCTAGGAGGCACAAAGCGGACTTTCAGCTTTTAAATGAAAATGGTCACAGACTGACAGGAGGATTTTATCAAAAAAAAAAAAAAAAAAAAAAAGATATCAATGTGTCTGGGATCTCCTATATAATTATCTCTATATAATGTCATTACTTTTACAGTATTTATTACTTAACTAGTATTGATTTTAATATATTCTTTTGTCAGTGCATTTTGCATAATACTAACATCACAAAATATTCAGACACAATCTGACAATCTAAAAAACTATTGCAAGAGACCCAAAAAGGGCATTTCACAATGGAAAGTACTCAGTGATTTTATTCCTTTGGAGGGAGCGGCAGCACTTGCGACAAGCTAATCCAAAACTGGACCAACAACCTGTTATGACAATGCATGACAAGCAGGTTCCTTAGGGCAGTGACTTATACAACAGAGAACCTGCATGGCAATACTTCTTGAGGAGGGGAAGGGAAGGGGAAAAAAAGAAAAGAAGAAGATCCTCACCCTTCCAATACCAACCCTGGGGCTTCTAAATCTTCAATCTTCTTTATTATGACACCCTCTGCAAATTTGGGTCAGGAGTCCCAGGTAAAAATATGATGGAATGAAGAACCGTGGCCCCTTCAGTTGTGGAGTTGCACATCCTTGGTTTAAAATAAGAAACTCTTATTTTATTTTAAGAAAAAAAGGTAATCCATCAGTATGGGTTAATAGGCAAAGCTCTCGAAACCCATGAAGTACCGTTATGATCATTAATCAGCAGTAGGCAGCCTCCTGAAGTCCCGAGTAAAGGTGAGATCATCGTGTGTGCGCACAAGTGGTTTACAGGTGGGGTTACGGGAAGCAGGTGTCTGCAGTTTCCCACGCCGTCAGCATGGGATTCAAAGGAGAGAAGCAAGTCTCCACAGGCCTACGATTTCTTCGTCAGAACCGCTCCTACCTGTCGCTGCATCTTGGGCCAGGAGCGCTCGGCAAATCAAACAACCAGAGAAGCACAAGCCAAAAAGCCCTGGAAAAAAACTGCCTCAGCGTATGCAAAACTGTCCCAGAGTTTGAATGCTTACCCGTTTAGCTGCCAAATAGTACCCCAGGTGAAAAAACGCAGGTAGCCTCCAGAGTACAGTTCACACAAGGTCAAGATAAAAAAAAAAAAAAAAAAAAAAAAAAAAAAAAAAAAAAGTTAAGTTATCAACTGTTCTGTATTAAGTGTTAAAGCTTTTAAACCAAAACAAAAAAAATAATCAAAACAATGTCTTTTCTATGTCTTCCATCTCATTTAGGACTAATAAAACTCAGAATCAACATGGAAACTCGTCAGGAGAGAAAACCAAAGAAGCCGCATTATATCCCTCGTCCTCCTGGCAAGCCCTTCAAATACCACTGCTTCCAATGTCCCTTCACCTGCAACATCAAGTCCCATCTATTCAACCACATGAAGTACAACTTGTGCAAGAACTCCATCTCTCTGGTATCTCAGCGTGGGGAGCAGACGGCAAGAGCATCCAGAGCCCCGCAGCGTAGTACCTCCTCCAAACCCAGTCCAATCCGGCCAGGCGACCCGAAAATCAAAACAAGAATTGCAGAAATGCCGGATGACTCGACTGTCCAAGAGGTGCAGGGTGAAGAAAAGAGGGAGGCAAATGAGAGTCCTGTGAAGAAAGTTCTAGAAAATTCTTCTGAGCTGATCAGTGGCAAAAGCAGAGATCCAGGAACTGTTGAGACCATAATCAAGTGCACTTCGTCCTCCGCCTTTTCTCCAGTTCCACGGAAATGTGAAAGCGAGGCTCGGCCTTTGCCGCTGCGTAAAGCAGATCAGCCCTCTTCACACGTCCCTCCTTCCTTCCCCCCAGGGCCAACCTGGGGTCAGCGGGCCACTTCTGCACCCCTCAAACCCCCTGCAGATTACCCGCCATACATGCTTCCTGAAAGACCTACGCATGTCTTCTACCAGCCTTACTTGCAGAATCAAAGCATCCCGCCAGCCTACTGTCTGAGCCTCCAAGAGCACCACAGACCCCTGGTGCCGGCACCTCTAATCCCACCCAGTCACTCTTCCCTCCTCCAACCATTACCTTACAGATACAGCCACTCCTTTCTCCAAGTTCCACCTCTACCTTACGGAATTTATCCTCCTGAACAAACTCTGTCTTTACAGGGCCCAAGGTATGTCCCTGTGGAGCTGTTCTCCCATGGCTTTGAGTCCAGAGACTACGGAAGATACCCCTACCTCCAGGCAGGTTCCTACAGAGGGAACCAACAGCACGGAGCTGACCGGACCACACGCCAGAGCCCGATGGCTGGCTGCGCTGCATCGGGGTCTCCGGACAGGCCAAGCGTTACAGATTTCATCCAGCACCATTCCGTCAACCCACAGCACTCTGCTCATTGTGAGCCACAGTCTACCTGCCAATCAGACTGCACCACTCCAAGAAGGGGGCCAATCACAGAACCAGAGAGCTTGTTGAGGAGTCTGTGTACCCAACGGCAAGAGAGTGGTACACCAAAGCAGAGAAGGTAGGTAAATTTCATTATCAGAACTCAATACAAACATTTGTAATTTATTGTAGCAAAGTGAAACCAATAAACAAATGCATTTTGTTTCTTTTCTCTTCTCAGAGATAATGTGGAAAGTACCACTCCCAGTTATGTGCGAAGCTCTGGCTTCTTATCAGACGAAGCTGAGGATGAAGAGAGTGACGATGAAGCAGCGCCTCTAAATCTGTCCAAGAGAGAGTGGAACAGATCCGTTCACACAGTTGACAGCAAATCTGAGGAAGAGCTCAACTCTGACTCAGACGACAGTGAAAAAGATGCCCCTCTCAACCTTTGTCTCCGTGCCCAGTCCAATAGTCAGGTCCAGCCTGGTACCACAGACTCTGAGGTCATCCCAGAACAAGTCATTGCCGGGCATGTTCAGACGACTCATTCTGACCAAGAGCAGTGTGACCGCCGACACTCTGCAGCGTTTGCCCTCTGCCAGCTGGCCAGCTCCAGCAACATCAGTGCTGTCAAACCGCCATCAGCACCACAAATGGAAACTCAAATTCTGAGCTGCCAGCGACCTTCTGTCCCAGACCAGACGCCTCATGGGGACACTCCAAGCACAGGCAAGCCTGAGCAGGACACTGTGGCTCAGGGGCATAAACGAGCAAACGAGGAGCCCACAAAAACGACCAGCAAGCGGGCAAGGGTAAAAGAGCCGGTCCGGGACAAGAGGAGGAGGACCCAGAACTGCTGATTTAGAGGCAAATCTCTGAATCACATGGTCGAGAGTAAAGTTTGAGGGTCCACACTGTTAGTATGCAAGCTTTTGAGCCGATGAATGAGCACATTCATGCTATGTTGCAGTACAATCCCAGACTTGCCTTTGATATGTACATATTTTGTATATAGCTTTTCTTACATGCAGCATCCGCTGATGACTCGAACAAAGAGCTCGAACATTAAATTGTGCATGTTTAAACTGTCATTGCACTATTATAATGTATATTCAAACATTTAATTCTCGTCAAATATGCAGTAAATAAAATGTTTATAAAATATAGAATGTGTCCATTGTTTTTGTACTTGTTGACAAAAACTGTCAAACCTTCCGAAACCCTTTATTCAATGAATTATTTATATAGCTTACCATTCTATACCATTGACCATCAAAGTAATGGAAGTAAGAGATTGATAATGGATTAATTGATACTGCCATATTTCTCTCTAATAATATCCACAACTATAAATGTAATGAACCCACCATCTGAAAGGCGTGAAGGAAGCAGCAATCCTCTGCGACCCAGTTCTGCTAGGGCAAGGCAACCCCCATGCCATGCATTCTCCGTCTCCTGGAAGCTGGAATACACATACACACACCAGCTCATAAGCACGAGCCAAATCAAGGACACCTCGGAAAAGAGCCGAGCCTATATCAGAACTATATTCGGAGAAATCTTATACATTCAGCCCTAGAGCCATATTCTTTGTACGAGTTATAACTATCAAAGCTGAGTACTCTTTGACAAATAATAACATATTTGACAAGTTATGTAATCAAAGTCCTTATGCCAGGTACAATGAATGGAGGTAGATCATGTGGTAGATCATACCTGAAACAGTCCAGGACTGAGCCAACCACATCGTCCGCCAGGTCCTTGGGCAGCCTGCCAGTAACCCTTCCAATACTGCACATGGTGAAGAAAAGATAATGAACAATTAATGTATCTTTGGACTACAACTGCATCTCTGTGCCAATTATCTCCTGGAGAACTAAACTCTGACAGAGATAAAGGAATGTTTCAGGGAAACAATTTACACACATTTTCCATTGATCTCAAATGTAGTCGATTAGCTTGGTGACATGCTTGGTGTCCAAATTTTGTCTCTTTCTTTGGTTTTGCACTGGTTCTACAAACGTAGCAAACAAGTAATTGAAGCTCATAACCACCAATTTGCATCATGCAAACTGCGTACAGAAATTTGCGCAAACACTTGCCTCAAACCCTATCGAGTTCTGGTTGATCACCTACATTTGAGGTAAGTGGAAAAATTTGGGTAAATTTGATTAATACACAAAACATCACAGCTAAATTTAAAGGTAGAAAATGTTCTCACCCTTTAGCTGCAGACCAGCGCACTATTGTCTCCTTGTCCTTTAGACCCATAAGCAGCTGCTCTGCAAAAAGAATTAAAAGTTAGCTGTAATAATGACAATAAAAAAGCTATTAAAAAAACAACAACAGAGAGCTTTAAAATGAATGTAAGCTAGAAGTGGCCAGAAGGCATCATGTACATGAGATTATGCTGTTGCCCAATTGCTTCTATTAACTGTAAGTATTTTGGTAGAAGTGTTCCTTCTAACTTTACTCATCTTCACAACACTACAGAGAAACCGGAACTTACCGATGACGTTCTCCACCTCCTCGGGTATGTCATAGTCCTCCTCTAGGCTGACAGACTCCAGGTCGGGTTTTACATCCAGCACTTTTCCAGCAGCCGCAGACTGGCCCAGGTTCACTGCCAGAGACCGGCTTCCTCTCTGGTACCTGGTTGACAAGTACTGACTCAGCACTTCTGATGAGCATTACAAATTACATTACAAAATTCCTAATTCCTCACAACGAAGAAAGGTAGTGGTGAATTAGCTTCTTTACATAAACACAGTGGTAGTGCTTTGTCATGCCAAGTATATTTTAGCAAGCAGATCATTCCAAGCTACAGAGATTAAAGCTATATCCTGGCACTGTGCCATTAGCCAGAATCTACTGCACTGTTACACAGATCATGTCCTGAGGACACAGAGCTGGGATAATTTAATGCTTTTCCAGCACCCCTAACTTTTTCATGAAGCGATTGACACCAGATCAGTGGAAGGGCAAGATCTCGCTGCTTCAGCATACTGGCTCCTCAAAGGTGGAACGCGCTTTCCCCTCCACTCCGAAGGTCTCTATTCCTTCTGCAAAGATCTAAACACTTTCCTCTTCCAACAGTGTCTAGGAGAACACCTTATTTTCTCTGCACTAATCTTGCATCAACTGCCTTTTGTATTACTTCTTGGCTTTTAATTTATTTGTATAATTATATATGCACTTGGGTTCAAAATTGTCCTTTTCATTACTGATTGTCCTTTGTATGTTTTTTAAGCACTTGGGTTTGAAATTGTCTTTTTGTCAGCACCTTGACCAATCCAGCACTTGTACCAACTAGCCTTTGTTTCTTGTCTTTCAGGTTATGAATCCTTACAGATTCGCTGAGTGCTTTGTATCGCTGCGCCTTCAACTGTTTGCGTCTGCTAATTGGCTAAATGTAAATGTAAACTGCACAATGCTGTGGCCCTGCAGGACTTTATCCAAATTGCCCTGTTTTCCAATTCCGTTTATAACATGCCCTCGTCGACTATCCTTTTCAACTCAGAAGTGTGAATCACCCTTTCCTTGAGATTTCCTTGGCGAGTCGCCCACACAATCTTGTTTGTACTTTGACAGCTTGCTAACCAGGGCCGAGTTTCCCAAAAGAATCACGGCACAAAGATCATTGTTAAATGGTAGATTGATAAAATCTTCTGTGTGGTCGCTAGGGCTGGGTACCAAAAACCGGTACCCAAAAGGCACCAACCGAAGCATTTCTGTACTACCGAGTACCGAAAAGTCTCAAAAACATTGGTGCCTATTTTTGATACTTTTTTAGAATCATTAGAACTATTTTAAAAAAATTAATAAAAGAAAAAGAAAAAGAAAAGTCAAACAACTTCCGAGTCTGACTGGCTCCTTGCTGCTTGGAGAGCGAAAAGTGTCAAACTTGACAGGACAGTGGAGACGTTAAATCGTTAAATAAATGTTCTTTGTTAATAATTCTTTCTTTTAGAGTAGCCCTTTTGAGAAAAATCAGGTCTTACGACTGATTTAAAAAATCCTTAGTCAGGAACAACCCTAGTATTTTATTTCTTCCTCTTACACAAATTTACGTGTTTACACCTTAAATAGGTCATCTAACAAACTTCAGGTGTGAGGACTTCCTCGCCCTGAGGCGGGTACAAGGGTATTTTAAAAAACACTTGCACGGCTCTTACCTCCAATTGGCCAGACGGGGCTTCAGAAAGGTGAGGCCCAGTCTCTGCACCACCTTCATGCCCAGCTTCCTCAGCATGGTCTGGTTACTCTCTGCCATCCTCTTCTGGTCCAGGCACTGAAGCACTATGGGGGCTAAGAACAAGGGAGGCGAGGCAGGAACGTCACGTTAACATCTGGTTAATCATACCAGAACTGTCAAATGGTCAGGTGGAAGTGATACACACCGTACTGCAGGAAGTCCTCTCGCTTGCCGTGCTTGAAAAGCTGGGCCTGGTGAACAAGGAGAGGTTTCGTCATGAGGTGCCTTCAGTTTCACAAGGAAAAACGTAACTTTGGAATCTAATATAATGGTGTCCGATTGGTTGCAATGGCAGCCTTCACTCGTATGTCAGCAGAAAGTCCTATCTAAACCTCACGACTGTTTTACAAAATGCACATCGATGCCAGTTTTAATGCCTGCCATTTTTAAAATCACAGCATATGTATATGGACTTTGCTATATAACAATACAGAGGAAAGACTCATTCAAATGCATTTTTCAAGTATTTTATTCTCGTATAAATGACAGCTGCTGATCATGAGAGATGATCTCAGAATGACTCACATCCTTAACATTAAAGGCAACAATAAAACTCCTCATAACCCAGTACTGACTGAAATACAGACACACATTCAAACTAATTATTCCTGTGACTTAAATTAAGTGACTACATGGAAAAATTATTATATATTTAAAAAAGAAATCTGGGCAGAATTCCTGCTATGCAGCATCCTGGCCAGGTCTTCTTTGCAAAAAGTCTCTTTCTCAATGGGATTCTGTTAAATAAGGTAATGAGGAGAAATAAATAAAGTTAAAGTTGAAGCTAAACTGACTGTGTAACAGGATCTAGAAAGTGACCCTCAATTCTCCCTGATTTTTAGACAAAGTTATTGCGTTAACTTATGGAAAAATAATAATACAGACCATTTCCAGACTTTTTCCGGGTTGATAACTAAAAATAGACAGTTTAAAAATTAACCTTTCTTAATATACTTTCAAGAACTTTAACTTTAATCATGTAAAGGAAAACATGAAATGTGACGTGCATTAGGGAGGCTGCGTTAGTGCAGAGAATATGGGGACGTCTAAAAACAACAGATTTATAACCCTAGTGTCTTGGGTCTTACTTTGACAACAGAATATCCATACTTTTTTCTTTTTAAACATGTTTTCTGAATTCCCATACTTTTCCAGTGCCTCTAAATTCCACACTTTTCCAGACCGGCACAAGAACCCTGTTAGATATATGTAGGAGATAATACACTAAAAATATGCAATCTCAGTGGCCTAACAACCCAAATTTACACTTTTCCAGGACCCCACTAATATTGGCAGGACAGTTTATTCACTCTCATTTCCCAAATGTTTTCCAGAAAAATTTTTCCAGATTTTCCAGGACGTATGGAAAGCCCTGACCTGCAAATCAAGTTTAGAAAGGAGAGGGTTTGTCCTCCTGCCTTAAATTGTTCATGAAGTCGGTGAAGTTTCTTTGGATGAATTTAGATTTTTCTGAAACATTATGTTCTTAGATGTATATAGATAACATAATCTAATCTTTTCCTTTCCGATTTGGACCACGCCCATATGCTTATCGGTAAAAGGATCATAAGCCAGCTTGTCTAAACACACCGACCAGATTAAGTTCCAGAGAGAAAAAAAAAAAAAAAGACAAAGCAAATCTGTCTCAAGCTGTTTATCCTATTTTCTAAACACGCCTCCAGTTTCTACTGCTTAAAGTTGAGTGCAAAAGTTAGCACACCCCACTTCAAGATCATGAACCCAACAAGACATTTAATGTGCGTTAGGTTTCAGACGTTCCTTCACTATCACAAGTAACAAAAACGAGCAAAAAGCTTATGTTAAGATGTTAATAGTGAAAGAATCAAAAATAATATTTGTGATATAAATGTGGACTTTTATTCCACTTGCCTCTAACAACTTTTTCAGATCTACTGCTTTTTGTGTCAGATTTTTTTCCCCTCTCTTTTGTGTCCATGTTTTGTAATGGTTTTCACTTCTGGTCCACCTGAACACTTTGATATCTTTTTATCCCCTTCTCCAGCTCTTTGAGAGGTTTATATTTTCCGTTGTAGATATTGTGATGGCCGTTTTCCTGATTCCCGTTGACTCTCAACTCAACTGCTCACAGCAAAACAGCCCATTTGAAA
This sequence comes from Olivaichthys viedmensis, assembly GCA_028565825.1. Lineage (NCBI taxonomy): Eukaryota > Metazoa > Chordata > Actinopteri > Siluriformes > Diplomystidae > Olivaichthys > Olivaichthys viedmensis. Next base: position 993,213 of record JAOUQW010000027.1, read on the forward strand.
TTTTTATACCATAAACAAGCCATTTTGCCATTTTGTTTTAAGTCATTAGACACCTAACTGGGGCACATTCAAATATATTTTTGAGCTTGCTAACAAAGATTACGGCTGACTCAGACTTAGTTGCTGCATGTTGTAACAGGTTTTAAACAGGATTTAAAAAAATAAAAATAAATAATAATAATAATAATAAAAACACAAAATGAACATGAAATTCTTTTTCACCCAGAAACCAAGGAGGATGCAAACTTTTGCACTCAAGCCTGGTTTATACTTCTGCGACTGTGCATCTGTGCACACGTCGGGGACGCTTGCATAGGTGTCTGCTTTTCTGCTTGCACGTAACGTGAGCGTGTACACTAGGGGGCAGTGTGTCGCATGGACCAAACCAGCATTTACAGGAAACAGAAAGCGAAAAAAAGAAAGAAAAAAGAGAAGTCTCAGAGGGGAAAAAAATAACAACAAAAAAACAAAAACAAAGGAGAGAGTTCTGTGTTCCACCGTAGGAAGAATGGACCTTGAGAAAACCCACAGAAGAAGGGTCACAATGTTTCCGGGTATGCAACCGGACACACCTCCCCAATCGCCTCAACCAATCAGAGTTCGCCTGGAGACTGGTTGACACACAGCACACCGTTAGGATTTTGGATATGTGTGTCTGCACGCTACATTTACCCATAAACCCCTTCTCGACGCAAATACACAAAGCCAAGATGTGAGGTTTTTTTTGGTCCACCCTCCTTGGCCAGTGTATCACATACACCTATCATATAGGTGTACAATTACTCACTGTAGCCACTATGGTGGTCCCTTTCCACTGATGGCTAGGGTAGAGGGGGGCAAATACATTGTGCATAACTACAGATGGGCTACAGTGAGTAATTGTACATCTCTAAAGTGCTTCTGTGTGACACACGTACCTAATAAGCTGGAAGTTCTGGGTATATCGACAGCAACCGGTTGTAAATAGAGACCTTGAAGGAATGCATGTCTTGTCTTTGCTTGCCGAAGCCATAGCCTGATGACATTTAACGCGATGCAGAACCCTGATGGCGCTTTTGTCTCCCCTGGCATTCCTGACGCACAGAGCCAGTTTTGAAAGCCTCAGGCGTAAAAGACACACCGCGGCAAACACGAGCAGCAACGAGCACCACTACCCTCTCTCCCCTTCGCTATAAAAACAAACAGGTTTTCAGCAAGTGACAAAAACTGATGGAATCAGTCAAATCTCTGATGTACTGTAGATTCTACATTACATTCCCATGGACGGCATTTTGCAGATGCCCTTATATTATACAGAAGTGCTTTGTAGTCTCTATCGAAAAAACATATCCTCATGCTAGCACATGGTCAAAAAATAAACAATACCATGAAGCTAAAACCAGAGAGGGCAAGCAAACAAATCTTCATTTATATAGCACTTTTCTAGGTTCACTCACAAAATAAAAATAATAATAAGGAAAAATCTAAAATAAAATAATATAAACACTATGAAATACGAACACAAGCCCAGCCCAAAAACAGAAACATTGGCTAACGTTTGCTAAAGTCCGCACGGATTTTTTGTCATTCGATTTCGGGTGTTGCTTGATTGGTCAGGGAATTAGTGACGTGTGCGTTGATGGACACGTCTTACTGGTTCTCATAGAGCTTGTTTTATCTCTGTAGGTCATGCAAGTGCACATATATTAGAGAAAATATAGAATAATATAATTATAAAACTACCAGTTAATAACGTGCCAATATGGTGTAAGGCCAATAAACAGATTTCTCTGACGTTACACGCACTTATGGAGCCTCGTACCATATTTCTAGACTTATTTAACAGGCCTACTGTTCGTTTATATTGGGATTATAAAACATATTTAAGCCATTTAAAAGGAGGAACGCGTGCACATTAAATAAATGCATGTTGTTCCGGGGGGGGGGATCTTTAAGAGGTGGTCTATATTTTTCAGTATTAACACAAAGAGTGGTTAAAATGTTAAATTTCACAAAGACTGCAAGTGTTCGTCATTCATCACCGGCTAACACGGTCCATTTATTATAGCTGAAAAAAGACGAATAGCGAAAATGGAACTAACTTTACCGTGGTGACTTTACCCTCGTAAAACTGTGCTCCCACCCGTAACCAGTAACAGAACCGTGTTTCACTCGGACCAAGACAGAGACGTAGTTTTTGGATTTTTGCCAGACCATGGTTCGGTTGTTTGGTGCGCACCGGAGTCCCCAAATGCAAGGGAATAAAAATAGGTCTTAAGACGTTTCTTAAAATCATGCACTGAGTCCGAGAGCCTTGTAGAAATGGGTGAAGCGTAGTCCCGAGTTTTTGGTGCACACACGGAAAAAGCCAAATTTTACTTTCTTCCTGAACCAATAGCTGATAACGAAAGTCCTTGTGTTATCGTAGGGGAACAAAAGATCTGTTAGAGAGTATTACAATAGATTCTCAGTGCTTGATCAGGAACACACTGAACGTGTGTGTGTGTGTGTGTGTGTGTGTGTGTGCGCGTATGTGCGCTTACATAAGAGGTGGAAAAACACCTGCCGAAGATATAACAGTAATTATTTCTCAAAAGGTAGCCGCCTCTTATGTAAGCGCACATACGCGCACACACACACACACACACACACACACACACACACACACACACACACACACAGTTC
>JAOUQW010000027.1:1012359-1024314 GCA_028565825.1 Olivaichthys viedmensis
TAAAGGGGGGCTAATACATTGTGCAGCGCTACAGTCAGTAATAAATATTTTCCACTGGATGGCTCGGCTCGGCAAGACAAATTAACCGCGATCCCGCATATTGTTAATATTTCCATTGCCACGTGACCCGTACCGTACCCAAGTACCCGTGCTGAATTTAGTTACCCTTCTTGCTCAGGTACAAGCGAGCCAAGGCGCGCCGGGACGTGTGGGTGGAGTAGAACTACTGCAGACCATCGATTGGTCAAACGCAAGCGTCACAGAATCTTCCTAATTAATGTCTCGGGCTGGAGTCATGTCTCTACCGGCACAAAAATCTTCAGTAGTGTAGTGACTGTCTGCCAAAGTAAATTTAAGAGGCAACATCACAGTTTTATCCAACAATTTAATGCTTCAGATTAATTTAGATTTATTTACCCACAGTGTTTTCTTATCAATATTTAGCTTGATTTTATATTTCATCCCTGTGATAGGAAGTAAAATCCTCCATCTTCTAGTTAGGGTCGAATTCCAAATGGATTTCTATTCACTTTGTTTGTGCACTACATAAGGGTATAACATAATGGAGCTGTACACCCTACCTAGTGCCATACATGCATAGTGTAGAACATCATTTGAGATTCAGCTACCGGAAAATGCTGGACTTGTGATTCTGTATTTTCTCTGTATTTTCACTAAAGATCAAAGTATTCGCACATTTTACCCTATGAGGGTGACACGCAGCAGCATTTTAACTTAAAATGAGATTTGCCTAGTTTGGGTTCGGATTTGTTACCGAGCCGAGCCGCGCTGTGCCACGCTGTTTGGTGGAAAAACGCTATAATTGCACACCTACAAAGTGACCTATACTGTATGGTAGGTTAATCCTGATAAAATGACAACTGCCGAGAATTCCTTGAACGCCAGTTTCACTTGGCCAATAAAACGGATTCTGAGTTTGATTCCGGCTTGTAGGACTCTCTCTCGGCCTATCTGTCTTTGTCAGTTTCTGGCTTTCACATGAACCTGTGTTTATAGCTGTTGACCCCAGGCCTAGCATCTCTGGCATCTCTCCTGACCTTCACATGGCAGGAGCCTGAACTTTGGATGCCGCTCGTGAGGTCGAAGGCCACGCAAGTGTGCCGACACCCAGGGAACGGACCTTATTACTTGGATTGATTACTTCTCAGCGACGGGAGCGCTATATGAGGTCCGCGGATAGTACAGGACACCGCGGACTAAAGAGTGTAGCCGCCTGAGAAAAAGGGAGAGAGTGAGTGAGTGAGTGAAAAAGCAATGAGAGTGGCAGGATAAAAGAAATCTTGATTTTGCGGGGGAGAGTATTGATTTCTCCTTTCCTTCTGGGTTGCCTATGTGAGCCCCTTCTATTATTAGTTTAGAGACAGAAAGAAAGAAAAAAAACCCAGCATGCACAGAGAGAGATGGATGAAGTGAGCGGTGAGTGAGAGGAGAAATAAAAAGGGGAAAAAGCAATATAGAGTAAACGGCAAATGTTGGAGGACGTGATTAAGAACGTTTGTGTGTGACAGATGGAGAGAGAGGATGAGAGAAAGAGGATGAGGATAGAAAAGAGTGAGAACGTCCGCATGTCCGTCTGTGTGTGTGTGTGTTTGTGTTGGAGAGAGTGCAGTGTGTGTGAGAGGTAAGCGGCAGGGTGCCCTGGCAGGTTGAGCTCGGCAGTGTGTGTTAGGTGTGACGCCTGGTTGGAGATGTTGGGATTAGCGGGAGATTAGAGTCGTGATTACACAACGTCTTCGCTCTAATGATCCGCGCTGTTTGTCCGGCTTATCGTGCCTGCTGCACCCAAGCCGTGCGCCGCCATCCATATGAGATGACACGCATATTGCAAAACCTTTACCACACACACACTTACATATACGCCAGAGAACCTTTTTTTAAGAACCGGGCCACCATTACGTCATCAGATGCAGGAGTTTATGAATGTACAAAATAAAAATAACAACAATCACGAAGGGTTTTACAAGTTGTACATTTGGCTTGCATCCAAATCCTTCATTGCCAGAGACAACGATTTATGTGCAATGCGAGAGATTTAGCTATTTAAGGACGTTTTGTTAGCATTAGCAATGTAGCTCCTATTCAGTTCATTAGAATAGCTAGTAAAATGGTTATTTCTTCCTCAGAACATGTTTCGAAGCCTCTCGCAATGTTCGTGTCTTGAAAATAGCTTTACACTAGTTGTTGTCATGGAGACAAAACAATGTTGTCCCAAAGCCGCTGACGTCACCGGTTCTTGGTTCCAGATGAACAGCATTTCGGTGCTGGAATGGAACTAATTTTGTCAGTCGAGAACCAGATCTTTTTTGCGGTGGAAATGTTACCGGGGCCCGGTTTCCGAGAAGCATCGTAAACTTAAGATCGCCCTAACTGGTAGAGAGTGTGTTCAGTGTGATGCTCGCTCTACCATTTAACGAGGATCTTTGTATCACGATGCTTTTGGGGAAACCCGGACCGGAACTGTTAAGCAACGACAACTGGTCAGTGGAAAAAGGGCTAACAAAGACATGAAGATGGACCTTGTGCTAACGCCCAATTCTCAGAAATGCAATAAAAGCGTTAGGGTTGATTTATACTTTGGCGCCTGTAAAGGGCTGAACATGAGCCGACGTTGTGCGCAGATGTGCACATAGTAATAATAATAATAATAATGGTAATAATATTTGTTTCTATAGCACCTTACATACATTTAAAATGCAGCTCAAATTGCTTTACAGAATGTGCGAAAAAACATGACAAACAGGAAGAAGAATTTTAAATAAAGAATAAAAATGAAATAAATAGGTATAACGTGAATCAAAGGCATTTCGTGTGAAGCACAAAAGTAAATGAATATACAGTATATCCGCTTACAATGTGGTTTGGGCCTAGGAGAAATTACAAAAAATAAAGAATAAAAAATGTCCGACGTTAATGTATACACAAGCTCTTGTTGTCATTTTGAGAACAGTGGAAAGGAGAAACAAAAAAGTGTTATCGTTTGCAGAACTTCCTCCCTTATGGTGTCTTATGAAAATCTGTATTTCGAGACGGTTCCAGCAAGAATTTCAAGGAAATGCTTCTCCTAAAAGAAGTCAGCATGCATACATACATTCAGTTCCCCGTTTCCGGTCGGTTTGCTGCTGGAAGGAAAATGACTGTTTCTTGCAGGTGACAGTTGTGACTAGATTAACACTTCATTATCAAACGTTTACCCAATTCTTAACTTCCCCTCATGCACTATACAAACAAAAAGCCCTGGCTTCAACCACTAGTGCTTTCTATTGTGTCTTCCAGCCTGTGCTCAGTCAATAAAGTCTAATTGTATGTGCATTCCTCCTTGTGTATAGTGTTTAATTGAAAAAGTGCTATAGTAAAGCATTTATTGGTAATTGTACAAAAAATGACAATTACACTTTAAACCTTCTTACTGGAGTGTAAATCACAAAAATGTACCATGAGACTTCACAGGAAATGAACTTTGCTCGCTGAGGTAGCATACATGTGTGTGTGTGTGTGTGTGTGTGTGGGTCATGTTTTCGGGCTTGCTTTAATATCGGTGTTTGGCCGCTAATCCCATGTATCGGAGCTAGCAAGTAATATATGCAGTGTAAAAGCTGACATTCGCTAGTGTACATGTGTATACAGTATATGCATTTTTCTATCTTGTGTAAAATGCTTGCAGCTGCTGAAAACATCTAATACAGTGCTAACATATTGCTGTCATATCACATCTTTTTTATGATTAATACTTTATTGTTAACTGTTCCGGAGTTGTATTGTTGTGTGTGTGCACATGTGAGCAGGCATTGTTTAATCATTATTGCAAAGAAAAAACAAACAAACAACAAACTCAGATACAGGTTTTGCTGTAGAGGATTTTCAGATGCTAAAAACATCTAATACAGTGATGAAATATTGCTGTCTTTATGTAGAATAAAAAGAGAGAGAGCAAGAGGGAGCAATCCAGAGACTGGCTGCCGTATCATCTGTCTGCCGCACACACACCCCTATTCCACTGTTGCCGTGATGATTGTCACATTTACACTGTACTTGTGGTTAATTTGTGGCAATATTAAGCTGAAACTTGTCTCACTTTGCCTTTATTCATGCACACATTCAGATCTTTTTTACACGGTTTTCGCTATATCCCTTCCAATGGCCTGTCTCTCTCTCATTTTTAGCACTTTTCCACCAACAAGGTGACGGTGCTGGTTCTGGAGCCGGTGCCAAACCTTGAACCGTTCTGCACATTTACACCACAAACGAGCCACTTCTCAGCCCGGCAAAATCGGTTTCGTTTCAGCACCACAATGCTGCTGGTCTGTAACCAAGATTGGGGGGCTTGAAGGCTTCACATCGTTGTCAATCCACTGTTTCTGTAATATTATGAAGATGGCTGATTACAACCTCGCCACCTGTTCTGCAAACCGATCTTAGACTTGCTCCATTTAGCTCTTACGCTACTTCTGGTTATGGTTTGGCTCAAGTATTGTTTGGGTTTCATCTCCAACCCTAATGCTGCCGGATACACTTCCCTGCTCAACCAATCAGCGTTTGCCTCAAGCTACGGTTTACCCATAAACCATAAACCCCTCCTCTGTGTCTCGATGCAAATACGTGCATCTTTGCAGAAGTGTAAAGAAGCCCTTAGCATGAATTTCACTGTAGACCTGCACCAGGGTATTATCCGGATCCCTGCAGCTGCTAGAGAGACATCACATTGACCCCTATCACGATAGCGCTGCCCTAGATGCTGCAACATCCACCCACGCATCTCACACGCTCACACACATTAACCCACATACACGGCGCCGCCGGCGGGCCGAACCTCGCCCTACACACATTTAATAACCCTCCAGAGGGGCAGGGCTGCGTATGAGCAGGTCCATGCGCTGTGTGTGGAGTAAATATGCATGTGTATGAGTGCTGACCTCATCTCTCACTTTCTCTCTTCTCTAGGCTGTACAGATCTCCAGGACCCGTGTGTATGTGTGTGCACTGCAGTTGCAATGTGTATATTAGTTTCCGTGTGCGTGTAGCAGGATGTGTGCATTCCTCTCCATGCCTGCACGCCGCTCTGATCTCCCCATTACAAGGTCGATTAAGCCACTAATCCCCGAAATACACGCGTCCAACAGCACGAGAGAAAAGCGCGGCGAGAGAAAAACGCGCTCAGGGGGAAAAATGGCTGGGTTTTTTTTCGCCATGCCTTCTAGTCTAAGCCTGCACTAACACTGCATTCTGGTGAACATGAACGTGTGTGTAGGTGTGTGTGTTTGTATATATATGTGTGTGTGTGTGTGTGAGGGACCCTATGTGCCCGCCCTTGCATCAGGGATTAACAGGAAACTCATCCGGGCTTCATGAGCCCTCGCAAAACGCACCGGATCAGAACAATATCACTCCAAACATAAGGAGTTCGGCTCAGCTCCAAATTTAATCAGTGCCCTTTGATTTTTTGTCTTTTTTCGTAATCAGGCATTATTAAACAATTTATTATTTTTACCGTCTCTGAGAAAAAAACTATTTATGAATGGATGGTGTAAATGTCATTGATTGCTGAGAGTGCAACGGTGTAAAAAAATCAAATCCATACCCGTTGTTACATTTTGATCTGAATTATTGACTTTTGCTCTTTCTCTCTGTGGGAATTTTTGACACACTACATTCTCAGTACTTTACGAGAATGGTCAAGTTGTTGATTAGCGTAGCCGAGTGAGAGCAAATGGTTATTGCCACGCAACTCTGACCTCAAATCATATCTCTAAGTCTATTACTCCCAAGCAACTCATGTAGCCTTAATAAATCACATCTATCTCGTGTTGATTTAAATTATCATTGTAGTGTTTGTAGGTTTTGACCAAAATCCCTTCAGTGTGAGGAACTATAGAGCAGCAACTATGAAACCCATACAGTGATGTCATTACGTGGCGTTCGTTACGCACCAAGGAACAAATCATATATTCTGCACAAACATAATAAGCTGGTGCCACCCCGTAGTGTGCTCTTGTGCCCCATTTTCCACCTCATATCTAAAATGCTACTGTAGCCACATCACCCATTGGATCCTTTCTATTCAAATGCCTAACTCATCATTTAATATTGAATTATAACACCTACAGTGTTAAAGCAACTTTTGCGCCCTTGTGACACGAAATAACTCTCCGTACCAGAACCGGCAGTAGTCCGTATTCAATAATAAAAAGAAAAGAAAAATGCCAGACCAGAACCAGACTTTGTCCTAAATCACATAATACTGCACTAAATAGTAGCCAACGCTACCAGTGTCAGTACCTGTAGTGGAGTACTATTTTAACACGCTATTTGGTGCGGTACTATCCCCCCAAAAAACAAAAAACTAGCCTAGCTACCATTTGGTCTGCTAAGCCATTTTGTTGAAAAAATATAGCTATACCGATTTCTGTAGTTTTCTTACAAGTGTGTTCCACAGACTAATAAGAGAGGATGGTTTTTTTTTGTTTTTCATTTTTCTTTAAAACATTTTTTTCCCCTTTCTTGTTACAATGCTACCTCCTTCCTTGTAGGACAGCCTCATAATTATTATTATTGAATTATTACTGCGAACAAAGTCTCAATGTCCTCCAAAGAGGGGGGAGGGGTGGTGGTGGCAGACAGAATTAAAAAATAAATAAAATAAATAGATAGATAAATAAATAAATAAAGATTTTTAATATGAATAAGATGCTGAAAATCTGAATGTCTGGTCTCTTTTGGGAAATAACACAAGTGGAAGGGTTTGAATATCACTTTTGTCTGAAAGAGGATTTCCAAAAAATACACAGTTAATGGACGTATGGCACATATACTGTACACAGATATGAAAATGTTTCAAAATAAATAAATAAAATAAAACTATTGGTCCAATTTTTACCAATCAAAATGCAGTTTGGTTTGGTTGCTGGGCAGATTTGATCGAGTCCAACGATTCATCACAACCTGCATGAATTCTTGTTTGTCCGTAATATCCACTGGAGGACAGAAAATGCCAAGGTTTTTTCTGATGTAACACGGATTACTGCGTTACCGTGTTACATCAGAAAAGTTGTGAAATGAGACACTCTGTGTTGAATGCTCTCTTTTCCTGCACTCATTCGCTCGGCTGAACAGCCAATCAGAGAGCTCTCTCACTGCCAACCTCCAAAAGAAATTGGAAAACACCCAATCAGGCGAAGGGGAGCTGACAAGGGCCGACTAGCACAAATGGCTCGAGACACACCACAAAAACTACGGGTGACGGTCGGCCATAGACACTCAACGAGGGGCCCAACAGTCAGTTTGGTGTGTCAGGACCCTAAGGGTTAATTAAACACAGGGGATGTTCCTGTTGCTGTGTGCTCTCTATCCCATCACAATCTCCTCCTTCGTATCTCACACTCTCTCTCTGTCTGTGCATCTCTTGCTCATGCCCCAATGCCCAATGCTGGATTGTAGCGTGCTGATCCTCTTATGAAATCGTTTGCCATGTTGGCATATCTTTGTTCGTGTTTCTGAAAATTAATTAAATTCCAACCAATGTACTTATGTCCCTTTGAACGTTTGTCCACATTTTTAATATGGCCACATAGTGCAACTAATTAAACACTAAATTAAATATCTAACGGGTGTTAAAGCCTACCAGGAGCTCCAACGATCTCTGCAACCTTCTCTCACGCTTCATTCTGTACTCACCCATAGACGTGTCGAAGGCTACAGGAAAACCTGATACGACTATTATTAATTTCTCCTCCATCATGTACTGCACTGACTGGCTGGACCGTGACCGTGGGCGTGACACATGATGGGAACCTTCACCATGCCACATTCAGCTGAGAAATTCGTAACTTTTTTCCACCACCATCGCCTGCTTCGTACTGCTCCCATGTCCTCTGTGTGTCTCCATAGTAAAAGAATAGGAGGGGTGTCGAAAAACACTTTGCTGCAGTGTGAATGCACCACAATACGGTTTGAAATAATACGCTGTGTGCACCTGTGCTGCCGCTTCTCACCAACATTTTCTTTTTCGTTTGGTGTGTTTTCATCTTTGCATTTTGGTGTTTATTTTTGCTGTTTTTGCGTTGTGAAGTCCGGTGGCTGAGTCTGTTTCTCCGACCATGGAGGAGCTCCGACAGGCCAAAGCTCAAGTGCCGTATTTTTCTGACCTCGCTTTTCCGGTCCCGAGCCGTCGGATCGGCAAGAGGAGAGCCAATCAGCAGTGGAGGCAGGGGTGCTGCTAAAGGCCAGTCATTTGAGGCTTGAGCCCTTTGTTTTAATCCTAGCCTTGATTTTTTTTTCGGGCAGAACTGCCCAGGGGCTGAGCAGATCTTTCGTTTGGGATCCAATTCTTATTAAGGCGGTAATTAAGAAAGGAGCACAGTGTTGAGAGCAGAGTTGCAAAGTCCCTGAATGGCGAGTTGAGATTTTTTTAAATCCTAGAAACACCCGTCGCGTAGTTGTATACCTGTGTTCGCCCTGTGCAGTGCTATTATCTCTCTCTATCCCTGCCTGTATCCTTTCTTCACGTCCACTTCACATCTTTCACCGTTCAGCCACACAGCCCAAAATCTCCCAGCATTCCCACCTACCTGCCATTTTACAGACCCATTAGTAGGTCTAATACCATTCAAAATCTGCCATGGCAAAAACAGCTTTGAACCGAGGAGTGTTCACTCTGGATAAGCACTCAAAGAACTCTTTTCCAACACAAGGCCGAGGAAACCTTAAATCCTGAGTCTCCGCCCTCAGCCCCGGGGCCCTGAACGCATTCAGACTCTCAGCATGAGGTTTTCTCGCACCATTCTTTCAGTGCCTGAGCGGAATAATTAATCAGCACATCGTTGATTGGGTAATTAGGGTGTAGTAACAGTAACAGTGAACACTCCATTAATATAGCTTATTTATGGAACCTAAATGACTAATTAATTATGTTGGGGAAGGAGGGGGGTAATGGTGCAGGAGGGTGCTGTATATGTGTTTGGACCTACAGTTTATTAATAATGCATTTCTGTCATCTTTTCCAAAAGGTTTCACTCATGAATAACTAATTTCCGAACTGTGCGAGAATAGCTGGGGACCGAGGAAAGGCTACAGAAATGTAAAATCTTGCATGAATTTGCATCTCTTTAAATGACTACGATCAGGTCTATACCTCGCATATTCTCTTTCATCTAAACGTACAACCCACTGCTAAAAGTGCCTTTGTCTCATGTGGAGGAAAAAGGAGAAAATCAGTGTTTAAACACAATGAGAGTCACTCTCCTCCCACACTAAGTCAACGATGAGTCAGTTAGCTGTGGTATCCGACTGCAGGAATACAGAATGCAAATGCCATAGAACAACAGCAAAGACAAAAGTTTGATTATAATTACTTTCAGTCCGTAACAAGAACAAAAGAAAAACCCAAGGAGAAAAATGTCTACCTTGTACATTATCCTGACCACAACTTTGGGTGAATGCATAGAAAATGCTAATTTCAAAGTGAGGCATCAATTACAAAGTTCATGATATACCTTACAGTACAATGGCTTTACATAAATAGAGTTTAACCAAACGACAGCCTGCACTCAAAAAATCACAAGAGTTGCCAAAGATAAACTCCTATGGACCTCATTCTCACTAGCATTTAAAGAATACCCTACCCTACTGTTGTGTGATAGATAGATAGATAGATAGATAGATAGGAAGGGTAGTTTAGTAGATAGATGGGTAGATAGATGGGAGGTTTGCTGAGTGGATGGATGGATGGGGTTAGGGTAGGGTTAAGATAGGTGAGTAGACAGATGAGTGCGTAGATGTGTAGGCAGATAGAAAGATGAATGGGTACATAGGTAGATGGGTAGATGTGTGGGGATAGATAGATGGATAGATGGGTAAAATGGTTGGTAGATGAATACATGGATGGATAGATAGAAGGGAAGATAGATGGATAAATTGATGGATGGATGGATGGATGGAGTTAGGGTTAGGATAGGTGAGTAGACAGGTAGATGGGTGGATAGATGAGTAAATGGGTAGAAAGATAAATGGGTGCATAGGTAGATGGGCAGTTGGGTAGATGGATGGATAGCTGGATGGGTAGATGGATGGATGGTGGATGGATGGATGGATGGATAGGTAAGTAGACAGATGGGTTGGTAGTTGAGTAGATGGGTAGATAGATAGAAAGATGAATGGGGTGCATAGGTGGATAGGTAGATGTGTGGAGGTAGATAAATGGATAGAAGGGTAAATAAGTGGGTGGATGGATGGCTGGATGGATGGGTAGATAGATGTGTCATGGTTAAATCCGACAAGTAAAACGACAGGTGGATGGGTAGATAGATGGGTAGATTGGAATAGTAAAATATAACAATAAATAAAACAAAAAAATCTAGATGTATGATATGACCCAGTTCCAAGATATTGTGTTAAATGTAAAAGTGCAATGTATAGGGTTTATCTGGACTGGTTGCAGTGTAGTAATAACATTGTGTTAGAGTGTTGGTGTTTGTTGTTAAAGTCCTTCACCCAGCGCTGTTCCCTCTCAGAAGGTCCCGCGCTGCCTGGCCTCCGTGTTTTTGAGTAAATGATCCTTATTTTTACAGTGTAATTACCTGCTGTGGAGCAGGACTGATGCAGTCACACCAACCGATCAATCAGGCTGGAATAACGCTCGCACACAGGCAGGCTGCTGAACACACACCGCTGCTCACACCACCTCGTGTTCAGTTTCCAATCAGCCCACTGCTACAGCACGCCGTGGGACCTAGAGGGGTGAATTAACACCCACAATGTGGAATTAACTCCTATAGTGTTGAATTAAAGTGTTAAATGAACACATACAGCGTTAACTTATACAGCATATTGTGGAATTAATACCTCTTGCATTACCTTTTATAGGGTTGAATTTCCTTTTAAAGTGTGGCCCTAACACATAATGTTAATATGTAATATCTAATAAAAAAAGTTATGTAGTTATAAGAGTGAGGAGCCGGCGGCTCCTGGGACTTTAAGGGGGTTATTTCAACACTATATATGTGATCCCTGTATGTTTGTACTGCTTTATTTACTAGATTCCCTCTTACACATACACACATTTGCTATCCTGTGGAGTCCTATAATGTGTGTGTATAAATGAAGCTGAAATAATGCCATGGTAGTGTTAGTTAAAGATCATAGTAAGGATAGCGTTAAGGTCAGGGTAGTGTTAGGTTAAGATCATGATCTTGGTAAAGATATGTCCAGTAATGATTATTATAACTTTATACTAATCTACCACAACCTTAGCCTAACACTACCATGATCTTAATCTCATGCTATAATGACCTTGACCTAACACTACCATGACCTTGACACTACCATGACCTTAATGCTACCATTACTATGACCTTGATCTAACACTACCATGACCTTAACACTACCCTTACTATGACCTTGACCTAACACTACCATGGCCTTAACACTACCATGACCTTAACGCTACCCTTACTATGACCTTGGCCTAACACTACCATGGCCTTAACACTAGCATGACCTTAACACTACCATGACCTTAATGCTACCCTTACTATGACCTTGACCTAACACTACCATGACCGTAACACCACCCTCACTATGACCTTGACCTTAACACCACCCTTACTATGACCTTGACACCACCCTTACTATGACCTTGACCTAACACTACCCTGACCTTAACGCTACCCTTAATATGTCCTTGACCTAACACTAACATGACCTTAACTGCACCCTCACTATGACCTTGACCTTAACACTACCATGACCTAATACAACCCTTACCATGGCCATGATCTTAACCTAACACTCCTATGACCTTAACTCTATCCTTACCATAACCATGACCTTAACCTAACACTACCTTTTACTATGACCGTCTCCTAACACAAGTTCAAGTTCAAGTTCAAGTAGGTTTTTATTGTCATTTCTCCATATACCACGTATACATTGAAATGAAATGTC
>JAOUQW010000027.1:1025015-1038840 GCA_028565825.1 Olivaichthys viedmensis
TAAAGTGCAAAAACACGACAGTGAGGACGAGTGCAAATATACACAGAACAATAAATACACAGAACAATAAATACACAATTACACTACACTACCCTTACTATGACCTTAATGCTACTGTGACCTTAACCTAACCTACCATGACCTTAACATAGCATTAAGGCGACAATGACCTTAACCCATTGCTACCGCAACCTGAATCTAATATTGCTATGACCTTAACGCTGCCCTTACTACAGCCATGACCTCAGCCTAAAGCTATTTTGACTAATGCCATGATTTTAATGCTGCACTTACTATAAACATGATCTTAAATTAAATCTTAACCTAGAACTACAATGAGCTTAATGCGACTCTTATTATGACCATGACCTTTTGCAAAAAACTGTCAAAAACGCTATTTCTCCACCAGAAACGCTGGAAAAAAAGAGGAGCAGTGAATTGTTATGTTTTAGAGCCTTTCATATAAGAGCCTCCGTTCTAAGAGGAATAACGCTTATTCAAAGCCCATTTTGCAAAAACCTGTCGAAAACGCTATTTTTCCACCAGAAATGCTGGAAAGAGAAGCGTAACCTTATCATAACCTTAACACGACTCTTACCATGACCATAATGCAGGGCAAGCCCATTAATATAGGTGAACTAAGCATTTACCTAGAGAAGCACTTGAGTAACGGTGGCCAAATGTACCAAAACTATTCTGCCACCTTTTTGGAACCTGATTGTAGAGTCTGTGATTTCAACAAGCTCTCCGAGTGCACTGTGGGCTCAGAAATTCACGTGGTGATTTTTGTGCATCGTACTTCACTGTGCTTGCGCATATCACTGTTGTCATACTCCAGTGTCTCTCGGCATAGACGTGTCAGTAATAGCTGCAAAAAACAGCAAAAGCTTTGTGTCTGGTCTTTATTCGCCTTCTCGCCCTGATCGTGAAGAGCTGATGAGCTGCAATCTCCAGTGCTAATCACCTCTGCAGTAAAGGCTTGTGCTACTGGTTTATGCATTTTGCTACTTTATGCATCTTGCAAACATTATGTTTTATGTTGTTGTTCACGATGCACATGTGGATCATGCACGGGACGTGGAAAATGTGCAAATGTGGGTCATTTTAGGGCATACTGCCTTTGTTTAATTAAATCACAGTTTTTTGGTAAATCTGTTTAATTATTTTGAAACAGTAAAATGGATTACAGGAAACAAAGGGCGTGCTTATGGATTTTAACAGTCCCTTTGTTACAAATAAACTCTGATATTTTCCAATGTTTTTAAAAAAAGATTTAGGTAGGAAGAGAGATAGTATAAACATTTTAGAAGCAAATTCATTTTCACTAAATTCACATGATGAACTAAGGCAAGAGGAAGAGAGGAGGTAAAGTGTCATTTTTGGTGTGAGCAAAATCTTTAAAAGATCTGATTATTTATGAATCAAAGTAATGTCAAGTAATCTGAATCAATGAGTGACCAGTTGAAAGGATGATGTGCATTGAGGTAGAGAGGCTTACACCACCATGTTGTCTGCTTATAAGAAGATCTTAAGCTTGCTCAAGACTTCCCTGATTGATCCCCTGGAGTTCTCGGTCATTATGAATAGCAATAGCCAGAAGTTTGACACACGATAAAGAAAATAAGTCAGAGTTGATCCCATTAGTATATTTATAAAGTTTCCCTTTACATAAGCTATGAGGGAACTTTATCAAAGCTTAATCCAGCAAATTAATCCATGACAAAAGCCAAATTTGTTCAATGTTAAAAAAAAAGATCAAAGGCATTTTTAGCATCTTACAAAATCTCTGGACGTGTTGAGGAGATCATAGTCATGACCATCCTGTTATTAAGAAAGGGATAACCTACACTTAATAAAACCAGTCTGATCATTATGGATAAGGTGCAAAACAAATTTGAGCTGTCGAGCAAGGACTTGGGCTAGAATTTTGATGTAGACATTGAGGAGACTAATTGGGTGATCTTGGTCTTAGTTCAGTACACTTGATGAACAAGCTTTAACCAAATCAAGCTCTGTCTAGCACAAATTGACGAGTAGTGAATTTGAAGTAATACTTTGTCACAAATCTTTGTCACAAAGATCTAACTGTAAATCAGACTCCAATTGTTGTTTAATAAAAGACAGGGGAGAAGGTACCAGGGAAAATCAAATTGCATGGCTTTGAAGTGGCATTAATATGAATTTCAAAAAAATATTATCAAGAGGTGTTTTTGAATGAGGGAACCACACTGAGAGCTGTTACAGAGTGGGAAAAACATGATTCACAATTACGTCTTTGATCCTTCAGAAAACACATGAAACCTTGTAGTGTGTAGTGTTATGATCACTTATAGTTCTTGGTGATTTGTTGCAAGCCTTACCTGGTCATGCACGTTTCTCCTGTACATCAAGAATACTCGGCTACTCTATATACTCATGAGCTTGTTCAGTCCCTCGTCATCTTGAGACTTGACTACTGCCACTTGCTCCTTGCTGGTCTTCCTGCTCGTGCCATAAGGTCCTTGCAACTAATTCAGAATGCAGCAAGCCTGACTTGTCTTCAATCTTCACCCAAAAGTTCAACCATGTCACTCCACTGCTGCATTCTCTCCACTGCCTTCCTGGAGATGCCCGCATTAGATTTAAAACCCTTGATGCTCGGCTACAAAGCCAAAAATGGTCCGGCTTCCCCCTGCCTGACCACAATGGTCAAATCCCGCACTGGACCTTGAGTCCGTTGAGCAACAAGTACAGCTAAAGACCTGCCAGCCTTTAAGACACAACAAAGACAAGCATCAAGACTCTTTTCTTGACTTGCACCCAGGTGGTGGAATGAACTTCTCCCTGCTGTCCAAACACCCCGAGTCCCTTGCTGTGTTCAAACGCAGACTGAAGACCTACCTCTTTAATAAGCCCCTAAATGATGCCCTGCGATGGTCTGGCATCTCGCCCTGGGTGTATTTCTGCCTGGCGCCCGGCATTCCTGGGATAGGTTCCGGATCCACTGTGACCCTTAGCAGGATAAAGCAGTTACTGAAGATGACTGAATGAATAAATAATATATAATTGCTTTTGTATTTACTTATGTATCAGCACTAACTCCCTGTTTCTGGCAGTGCCCTAGCTTGATGGTATCTTTTAGACTCAGACCAATCAGCACAAGCGCAAGGATAGACAGCCGAGCACTTCTGTAAGTCACCATGGATATGAGTGTCTGCCAAGTGCCATAAATGTAATGATTGTTTGACTCTAGCCTTATACCAGGCACAAAAAATAGAGTGTAGCAAAGACTGAGGGAATGAGGGGTTGTAAATAGAGGAGACTGTAGGCCGAAGTGATTTCGAAACTGACGCCAAATGAGCAGTGAATAATTCAAAACAGGGTTACTGATAGGACAGTTGGGAACTGGAGGCAAAGAAGATTGGGCAATCCACAGGATCTTCCGTCCAGAGGGTCTTTATCCTTTTTCAGAATGAACGAGATGGTTGCTTGACAAAGGGGAGGGGAGGAGAATGCCAAATGTTAAAGAGTTATCAAACATAGCTAAAAGAGTTTCCTGGAGAATGTGTTGAAGATTTTAGTAGGAAACCCATCTTGAACTAGGGTTCTGCCACTTTACATAAATTGTATGGCTAGAATGATCTCTTTAGTGTTCGGGGGCAGCTCCAATTCCAAATTTTTCAGGCCAGTGAAAAATTTCTCCATTTGGGAAACATCAGAAGCAGAATCTGGTTGATATAAAGACATAAAAATATTGAAACTGGTCATTGATATCTAAGGGGTGCATAGAAATGTTCGAATCTGAGGGGTAATATTCTAAGGCAGAGCGCTGTTTCAGTTGAAGGGCCAAGACCTTACCGAGTTTATCACCACGCTCAAAGACAGAGATTGACGAAATTGCAGTAATAATTGCTCGGCCTGGCTTGTAGAAAGCAAATTAAATCTAGATTGAAGTGCTATTCTCTTTTTGAAAAGGCTCAGGGTCGGGTGAGACAGCATGAAGCGCATTGAGGTGTGAGATATCATCGCATAACTCAGATAGTTTAGTTTTACGCCGCGATTTTGAAATGATGAATGCGAGATTGTCTGACCTCGAACAAAAGCCTTTAATGCCTCCCAGATAGTAGAGGAGGACATGTCTGGGGTGCAATTGATGTCTAAAAATGCTGTGATTAGAGAGGCGAGGAAGTGAGTGAAAGAACTATTGGAGATAAAGAGTGAGTTAAAAAAAACGGAAGGATTTGGGAATAAGAGGCTTGTCCAGGAAAAAGAGTGCAATGGATAGGGATTCATGAGAGATGACAAAACCATATGGGCAGGATCTAATATGAAACAGTAGCACTTTATCAACAGAAGAAGTGGTTGATGAAGAAATGTGAGTGGTGAACCAGGGAGAAAAATGAGTGTTGGTTTAAAAAATCTACTTTGACATGCAAGGCTAAGTAAGACTTGATAACTTTCCTAGAGAGACTACTGGAATATGCTTTGTAGAGAAATGATCAAAGGTGGGATAAAGAACACAGTTAAAGTTGCCCCCTTATAACAAGATCAGGATCATTGACCAGGAGTAGCAAGGCAATTTGGTTTAGAAACAAAGGATTATCCCAGTTTGGTGCGTACATGTTGACTAAGAAAACCTGTGTATAGTAAAGGCAGTCTGAAATAGTATCTTAATAATATAGTAGTAATAATCTCCTGGGTAGGCTTGCCTCAACAAAGGAAGTAAAGTAAGTATTATTATTAATCAGGATTGCAACCACCCTAGATTTCAACACCTGGCCCATCCATTTCATGCTGAAAGTCAGTGTGCGCTTGTAGTCCCTTGAGGTGACAGATGTTGTT
Source organism: Olivaichthys viedmensis (assembly GCA_028565825.1). NCBI lineage: Eukaryota > Metazoa > Chordata > Actinopteri > Siluriformes > Diplomystidae > Olivaichthys > Olivaichthys viedmensis. The sequence goes on from JAOUQW010000027.1 coordinate 1,029,837, forward strand.
TTTTTTAAACCGGGCAGTTTAAGCCTTTGACACTCCAGCCGGCAGAGTCGCCAAACTTTTAAAAAAGAAGAGAAAATTGTGTAATAGGGATGTTCTTCGAAGTTAAAAGGATTTAACAGGTCTTGTTTTAAGGGGAACAAAACTGGTGGAGGAGGGCCACTCATACACATATTCACAAAAAAGCATACAAAGTGATCCCAAGACTCTCTCTTATAGAGGAAGAGAAAAACCCTTGTCTATCTTGTATCCCAAAATGAACTCCAACGAAAGATGGGTTTACACTACACGGCTTCTAAAATAATATTTAAAAAATGGAGAGTGTAGTGTGGGAAAATAAGTTTGCTGTGCTGGCCTGTGAGGTTTCACACACCCCATCGGCCAGAGGGAATGAAGTTCCCTCATTAATGTTTTAAATCTGATCACGTGTATTTATGCCATACCAATATATTCTTCTGTCATGTTTGGTATCATTTTACAGCATATTTCAAGGTGAACAATGGGGTGATTTCAACAATAACTTACCAGTTTAGGAATGAACATCTATAGAATATAGCTTTACATTTGGTCAGCTCACAGCCTAGGGGGTGACACACACACACACACACACACACACACACACATACTATATTCACACCCTTGGGTGCCCCACTTTAAATCACAATCACCCCACATGGCCATTGTCCCAAAAGGGCGTAGATCAGACATCCTTTGTTTTATGGGCGCCGAGTGTTTGATCAGCTGTGGCCACAAAACCTAAATTACTTTATTAGCATTACCAGTATGTATACCATTTGATAAACTTGGTCAAGAGACTACAAAGGGGATTCAGAGTATAAAGTAAGGGTGGAATCCTATGTTCAGAGAGTCTCGACCATCTGAACTCACGAGAGTATCAACCACCCAGAGCTCCGCACCAAGAGACGTTTTTACCATCGAGTTTTGGTCTCTTTAACATCTGACAATTGGTCGTTTTTCACTAAGTATTGCAAGTGTTGGTTTTTACAATCATGTTTTGCACTTATTACTATTGTATGTATATATACAGTATATATATATATATATATATATCACTATGTATTAAATAAATTCCTCCCGCTCTCAGTCTTTCTTAAGTAAGTTATATTAACGCCCTGGGAATTTTCACTTGTGCGATCCATGTTTAAGATAAACCTCTGAGTTCATACCTTCGTTATTGATATTTACGTTCTATGTCTTGAAATGAGACGACCTCTGAGTTCGTACATTTGTTATTGATATTTACGTTCTGTCTTGAAATAAGGAGACCTCTGAGTTCGTACATTTATTATTGGTATTTAAGTTCTGTTTTGAAATAAGGAGACCTCTGAGTTCGTACATTCGTGACTGATATTTATGTTTTATGTCTTGAAATAAGGAGACCTCTGAGTTCGTACATTCGTGATTGATATTTACGTTCTATGTCTTGAAATAAGGAGACCTCCGAGTTCGTACATTCGTGATTGATATTTACGTTCTATGTTTTGAAATGAGACGACCTCTGAGTTCGTACATTCATTATTGATTTTTACGTTCTATGTCTTGAAATAAGGAGACCTCCGAGTTCGTACATTCGTGATTGATATTTGCATTCTATGTCTTGAAATAAGGAGACCTCAGAGTTCGTACATTCGTGATTGATATTTACATTCTATGTCTTGAAATAAGGAGACCTCAGAGTTCATACATTCGTGATTGATATTTACGTTCTATATCTTGAAATAAGGAGATCTCAGAGTTCGTACATTCGTTATTGATATTTACGTTCTATGTCTTGAAATGAGAAGACCTGTTTTATTGTAATGGCAAGTATCAAGTAACATTAAAATTATCAATTGGAGTCAGATCATTTAAAATAGTATAAACACGCATTAAAATGATCAAATGGAGTCAGATGAATTAAAGCAGTACATACACGCATTAAACCTTCGCTCGTCCCCTGTCTTCGTCATTGGGATAGAAAGGCGGGAGGCGCGATTAAGCCTTACGTATCCCTACATTTTGGTGGGAAACTTAAATTAATTAATCCGAGTGATTAAGTTATAGTTTTTAAAAGCCTACAAGAGCAATTTCAATTTCTTACAGAATTTTCTGTTTAGATGATCTGGCAAATCCCAAATCTGAAGGGAATCAGGCAGTTCCATTATCACGTTACAAAAAAACAAAAATTGAGATATTTCCGTAATTATTTATCCTTTCATATTCACAAACTAGTAGCATAGTCTTCTCTTTGTCAGTCTAGTTGTGGTCATTTTTAGCCTATATGATACATTATAAAGGCACTTGTGTGTTTACCAGAGTTTACCACTGTTAATGCAGCCTGATTCAACGGATAAGCAGTTATTTTTAAGAAACTACATTTATTACATGTACGACGTGCTACGTTTCTTTATCCTGCCCTCATTGATAAACTATATGTTGGTAAAAATGTATAGATTTCTACTTTAAACACTAAAGCAAACTTCGATGTGAGAAGAATAGGTGTTTCTCACAGTAACCACACAGGGTTAATGGAATAGCTGTATAAATTTGATTTACACAAAGGTCACTTTACCGCAAATGTAGACGACATGTTTCTGGTGTCTCACATTTGCTTCCTTAGCTATGAAGCTAATGTAGCTAACGAGTGATTTAACATCCAAAATCTTTTCCATAAAAACACACCCAAATGTTCACGTTCAAACATTGTTTAAGCTCCGTAACCTCATTTTTAAAATAAACAATTTTGTAAAATAGCAGGAATAGTCCGTATTTACAGATTTAGGTTTAAAGTCGAACTATATTTTCATCCGCATCATCACTTTCACGTTCAAACTTTGTCTTGGTGGGCCAAATAATACCAAGATGCGCTAAGGACAAAAAATATTCTGGTTGTCCAAGATGGCCGCCACCATAACATTATTGCGTTCAGCTACACGGTGAAGTGTTGTTCATGTTTATAGATGACAGTAAGTCCCACTGTGTCCTAAACCACATCAGCACGTCTGTGGTTTGAGTTAAGACAGACTTCTATTACTTGTTAGCAACATTAGCCTCATAACTCCAGTGCAAAACTAAACTAAAGAAACAAATGTCGGACACCAAACCTCTCTTGGCTGATCGACTTCATCTGGGTTAAGTGGGAAATTGTGTACGCTTCATTCTTCGTCAAAAAGTTCCTTTAACAGTATGGTGTGACTTTGCTAACTACCTGTCAGCCAACTGTTTTATTCACTTTCTTAATAATCAATCACAAGGAGGCAACAAGATAGGAGCTGAAAGGAAGTGATTAAATCTAATAAACAGACAGAAAAACACTTTCATTTTAACACTGCTGTTTTTTGTCCCCCCTCCCAAACTTCAGTTATTTCCTAACTTAATTTCTGAAACAAACCAGTCATTAACAATTCAGCTGAAAGTAACTGGATTCAAATTATATGTTTTACTCCATACGTGATGTAACACTGCCTGGAATGTTTTAAAAGTCGATGCAAACTAAATTAATTGGTAATATATTATGTTGGTGAAAATAAATTGCAAAAAATAAATTTAAAAAATAAAAATAAAACACTGCTGTTAAAGCTAGAGCAGCTTCCACATGTTATGTGGAAGCACAGTTTTGAATTGAATCTGATAGAAATGTTCATTCCTCAGCAATCAACCCCAAATCGATGTCCTTGAGCTGCTGGTGGTGGAGATAAATGCTGGCAGAGCACCAGGGGCTGTTATAGACGAGCGGAGCTTTGTATCTATCACACTGCGTGTCCTTGTTATGATTACGGAGGCTTTGGCCTGTCATACGCCCACGCTTATCCTACAGATGGCCTCTTAAAACACGGCTCCAGCTCTCGTCTCGGGATGCGCGATTAGCTTCGTATGGCTCTCATCGACTGAGTGGAGATCATGTATGAAACTGAGCCGACAAAGCACAGAGCCGTTCCTTAGCATCTTGTTGTGTATTTCCACACCGAATGGTTTATGGTTTATTGCTGAACGATCATATATGAACCTACTGTGTATGTGGCACAGATAGAGAGAGGAAAATTAAGAGCCATGAAATATTCAACACGTGAGAACCACAGGCACATTTTAATACTCAGAATTAGATAGCAGAATGATGGGGAGAGAGGGGGGGGGGACGAAGAGCACGTTATATGCAGTGTCTCTTGGGAGAACACTGAGTGAAAATGTCTTTGTATTCCTAGGTGCGACATCTTTATGAAATGTGCCCTTGCTTATATAGCAACATAAAATGGCTATTCTACAGCGCCAATGCTGCTTGTAAACAATGTGTAAAAAGGTACTTGATGTATGCATTCAGTTTTCAACAACGTATTAAGACGTACTGTGAACATGAACCTCGGTGCCTGACGGATAAACACACGCCGGATCCTTGACAGAGAGAGAGCAAGGAGAAATGGATAAGCAAACAAACATGCAACTGTTCCTTCCCCAACTCACTGTTTTGTGTATTGTCTGTTTTGTGTACTGTTTTTCCGAACGTGTGTGTGTGTGTGTGTGTGTGTGTGTGGGCAGCGCAGAGATTTCTGGCTTACAATAACAAATGCATAAAAAGTGAGAGGGATGTTTATTTTAAAATGTCGACCAGGGCATGTATTTAAAGCCAGTGGTGGAGAAGTAAACATATTCCAAACTCAAATAAAAGACAACTTTCTTAAATATTACGCTGATAAGAGTGAAGCCCTGCATCCAAAAGGTTTACACGAGGCCTACTTGTACTAAAATATAGGCGTAGTTTGGGAAACACCAATTTAACTTAAAAATTTACAAGTGCCATGTGCTGAAATATCTAAAATCTTACACATATTTGCATTTGTGCATTTGGTATATGATTTCACCCAAAGTGACATACAAGTGAGGCAGAATACTATCCAAACAGATGAGCTGACTTAAACCCAACATTGGCTCTGTGGCACTCCTGAATTTTAAACCTACAAACCTTCCGGTCAATAAAATCGTGATGTGATGTGATGTGATGTGATGTGGCGGGCAAAATTGCAAACACACACCTGGCACGCAGTTCTGTCACGATGTAGACGGGAAATCGGACACAAGCGCGAGCCGTTTTCAAACATTTATTTCTAACATTAAACATCAAACAAAACAAACACAGAGCTAAAATACAGCATTCAAACATTCAAAGACAAACTGGACGGGGACACAAGGGCTTTTTATACAGACACAGACAAACGAGACACAGATGGGATCATTAAAACAGATGAGACAGGTAATCAACAGGCATAAACAGGGAGCGCATGGCAGTGACATAACCCCACCTCCAAATGCGCATCACCTGATGTTCAAGCCTCAGCTCCCAAGGGGGGGCTCTGGGCCCATGGGCCCAACGTCCATGTCCAGGTGAGTGCCCGGTTGCCGGCATTGTGCAGAGGACCGACCACCCTTGGCCGAACAGGCACTCGGAGGAGTGATGACGTCCTCAGCGGGGGCAGGAGGTGGAGGGACGTCACCATCCCCAAATGGCAGAGCAATAACATCATCTGCGCTGGCCTCCGGCGGTGCAGGGACAACCATGGCGCAGGCCCCCGGCGGTGCTATACCCGAGATGGTGAGTCTCCGGAGGAGCTCCGTGAGCTGCTTTATCATGGCGTCCGAGACCCGGGGAGCGACCTCTGCGGTGCCAGGGTCGGCCTCTGCGGCCGTCAGCTCCCCCCAAAAAATTTCACGGCGCTACAATACAGCATGACATTTACATTCAAAAACAAACTGGACGGGGACATGAGGGCTTTTTATACAGACACTAACTACACAGACAAACGAGACACAGGTAGGATCACTAAAACAAATGAGACAGGTAATCAACAGAAATAAACAGGGAGCGCGTGGCAGCCGCCGAGAGCGGTCACCTGCTTAGCCGCGCCGCAGTGTGCCCGTGACAGGTTCCACCGACCTCAATAAAATCCTCTATTATCTTTAAAAGCCATCTCTCAGAATAAAACAAAACTTTCATTAGTGTGTACGGTATAATTTAGTTAAGAGTGCTCGGGCCACAATGGCAACACAAACACACTCCACGACTGCTCTTTCCTCAACGCTCTGAATTTTTGTTCAGCCAACATTGTCATGGTCATTTCTGCAGTATAAAGTCGAGCTTCCTCTGCACTGTTTGTTGGGAATGAGAGGTGGTGTGAAACACTGGGGCTGAATCCTAAATGGCTTCCTACTCCCTGTATAAGTAAATATAATGGTTTCTACACCCGATTCAGTGCATTATGTGTCCAGTAGGGAGTCTGTCAGTGAAGGTTTTCAATCATCCAGTGTCCAGTAGTAGTAAATACAGCCATGTGCACTTTCTTGTTATACTGTTATACTGTTTCATGAGCCCTGGACATATAAAATAAATGGACATATAGTGCACTATATAGGGTATAGAATGCTTTATTTCAGCCCTATGTAGTGCAGGGAGTAGAAATACTGAAAAAAGCCATTTAGTATTCAGCCATTCTTTGTTGAGCTTTACACCAAGGATAAAAAAACTTCTTCAGAAAGAACACAGGCAAATCCCCAGTGCTAAGTTAACAGCTATGGTGTTGAATTAACTCGTACATTATTGAATTAACACCTAAATCTTTTAAATAAGTGTATAACTGGTCACAAATGAACACTGCGTGACTCAATTCAACACTGTGGGCGTTAATTCAACACTGGGGATTTTGTTGTACGTGGAAACGCGATCAGACTTGAAGGGTGACATTGGAAAACGAGTCTCTGGCTCAGGTTGTTTTTTTCCATGTATAAATATTTCTGCCTCTTTTATTATTCATAATTGCTCTCGGGGATTTCGTCCTACACACTGTTCCCCGTCAATTAAGTACACATCGATGGAGACAATCTCACCTCCTCCAGGCCCTCCATTTTCCTCAGGAATCAAATCTCAATGGTGGACTTCTGTAAGCTCATTAGACCCCCCGAGCAGGCCCGTGCTCCACCGCGGCACCGTAATTAGACAGATATTCCTTTTCCGTTTCCGACGCCGAGGAGAATGCCTTCATTCTCGAGCTGACAGGAATTATTGCAGTGGTCCATCATCTTGGAGGGAATGAGGAAACAGAGAAATGCATTGTGTGTGTGTTTGTTCGAATTGTTTTTCTTTTTTGACAATAGTGCTTCAGTCTATAGCCAAGAATAGTCCTAGTCCATAAATGACTGCATAAATGACTGACTCTAATCTTTAAAATGTGCATGCAGACCCACACAGTGTAGGCGTCCACGCTATTTTGCGGACAGACAGTTTGACAATGCCATTTGTTTGCTGTGGCTTCCTCTGTCAAAAACGTCTACTTCAACACGGAACTATTTCACGACCGATGTTTTCCCCATTATAGATAGTTATACTGATGGATCCAAGAATCAAATCTGTTTTTGGTACCCAATGTTTCCTTATGTTTGCGTAATCATTTATTTTTGTTGACGTTCAATAAATATATACAGTACCAGTGAAGAGTTTGGACACTAGAGTGAATCTATATTTTTCATTGTCTTAAAGACATTTTGATAAAGGCAAATGTATATAATGAGGTTAATGCCCATGTATAAATTTATTTCTGAATCAAAATGTATTTTTTAAATGTCTTTTTTTTTTTTTTTTTACATAAAACAAGTAGTTTTTACTTAAAATGAAATTATTTCCCCAAACACATAGTTTTACTGAGGAGAAGCAGACAACAAGTGTCTAGGCCTATTTGGGAAGTTTAAGAAAAGCCTCCTGGGTGAAGCTCCCTCATGAAGCTGGTTGAGAAGATTGCGAGAGTGTGCAAAGCTTCATCAGGAACACTGTTAACAATTTCTAGTTTTAGATTTGTTGAACACTTTTGTTGGTCACTGCATAATTCCATATGTGTTATTTCATAATGTTAATGTCTTCATTATTATTCTAAACTAGGGAGAAACCCTAAAGAGAAAACCCTTCTAAGCAAAGTTCAGACACCGAACATGTCTCAGGCTGATAGACTATATTAGAGGTAAAGGGGACATTGTGGACATTTGCTTTTTCACTGAACCATTTCTAGAATGTTAGGGTTGGGTGTAGGCATGACATATTTAGCTACAGTAAGACAAGTCAATGAAATACCCCACATAGAAAGTAAAAGCGACATGTCTGTATATATTTTTCAGTTTCGGACAGTATGAATATCCCCAAATAGAGGTATGTATGAAATATTCCCAATTTCTGGCAGCCCAGAAATCTTTCAGTAGACATGCAAGCGTGTGTGTGTGTGTGTGTGTGTGTGTGTGTGTGTGTTGCCTGCACAGAGTTGTGTTGCTTTTCTCGCTTGTAAAAAACACGCGAGACAGACAAAAGCGATGATGACCTGCAGCCTTAAAACTCACACTCTCGCTAAATCAATACGCTGCTGTTGGCTTTCTGCAGCCTACAATTCAACCTGCTCTTCTCCAGATGTGTGTGTGTGTGTGTGTGTGTGTGTGTGTGTGTGACCGTTCTGTCTCATTGAGAATTCCGTGCTGCACTAGAACTAAAGCTGTCCAAACAATGTAACCACTCGTGCTTAACGTTAAGGATGTTTGGACAGGCGGACGATGAGAAATGTAATACTTAACATGGCGGAGGTGAATATATCGGTGCTGCCCTCTCCATCTGTCTCCTTTTCATTGTCACTTCATAAAAACAACAAAGTGTCATTGCTATTTTCATAACAGCTGTTCGACACGTGATGTAAATCATATTCTTACAGTAATTTGTTGTAATATCTAGTGTGGATAGCTTGCTATTCTGGTAAACATACAGTACTGTACAAAAGTCTTTTTATATAAATTTTGTCTTAGATGTTTATTTTGTTGTCTCCTGCATTAGTGTGTCATTAGAAAAAGAGCAAATTTTACATGTCCAAACATTCTTTTTAATTTTTTTAAAAATTAAAATATGTATGTAAGTAATTAAAGAAAGTGAGATATTCAGTACTAGAGCACTTTTTAGATAAAAACAGAATCAAGGCTGTTCTGGGATTTTACC
>JAOUQW010000027.1:1038940-1049363 GCA_028565825.1 Olivaichthys viedmensis
GTGAAGCTCCCTAATGAAGCTGGTTGAGAAGATTGCGAGAGTGTGCAAAGCTTCATCAGGAACACTGTTAAGAATTCTAAAATAGTTTTGATTTGTTTAACACCTTTCTTGGTCACTGTGCTCATAGTGTTAATTATGATAAAGTCTTTATTATTATTCTAAAATAGTAGTAAAAAATAAAACTGAAGAAAACAAGTGTGTCCAAACATTTGACTGGTACTGTAATTTGAACCCTTTTAAATGTGTAACTACTGCTACTTTGTTAGCAAACCTGAATATTGTGATACATATTGTGTATTGTGAAGCTACAAACTAACCAAACATGTTTCAAAATAACCCTGGACTTTTATTTGCACTACAAAAGCAGTTTTCAATTTCTTGTTCCCTCATCATGAAATGGACTTTCAAATGCATTCTAGCCAAGCATCTGATATCTGGCCTTCATTCCAGGAAATATTAGTTATGTTAGCCAGCTAGCAAGGGTAACACTAGCCATGCTTTCATCTTAGTAACTTTGGTTTTTGATTTTTGGTAGCTATTTAATGAGTTTACAACAGAAAAACAGACAAAAAATTCATTATTGTCTTCCGCTTTCTCTTTTCATCTTTCCCCCTGGCTGCATATTGTGATCTGGCTACGCTAGGCATGCCTAGTCATGATTTATTTAAATTTTTTCGTGTAAGGCATAATTTTATGTTCTGTATAGCATGTGTGACAGTGATTTTAGCCATTTCAGTCTAATGCGGGGCTGTGCTGCATTACAGCGTACGTGTCCTCACTTGCCGCCCGAATGCGAATGAGGCCGCTGAGTGCTTTTTGTGCAGCACGTCTGTATAAATGGGCTCGTGTGTGAATGACTGCACAGACGGAGGCCGGGCGCCTTAACCTGCCAAACATTGAAGGAAAACAAGGAGGAAAGCAGGAGGAACTGAATGAGACACATTCAGAATAGAGGAGAAAAAAAAGAAAAGAAAAGAAAAATTACAGAGAAAGAGACAGAGCGGGGGAAGTGCAGCGGCAGGTGGTGCAGAGGAAGCATAACATGACATGGAGATAATTAAAAAAACATATCTTTATATATTAAAAAAGGAAAAGAGCTCAGCACAGCGGGATCATTAGGACTCTGTCCATAATGTAAACCTAACCCCTAGCCCCCGTAGCCCCAAGGCCTCAGAAACTGCTGCTCCATCTTGACCCTGTCCTCGAGAGAGACATGGAGAGAGAAAAGGAAGACAGAGAGAGCGAGAGAGATTGGGTGTAATGAGAGTGAATAAGGAGTGCGCTCGCTAGTAGCTGCTAAATGAGTCAGAACTGCAAGCAGGTCCCATCAGGCCAGCTGGCACAGGTAAATGGCATTTTTACCCAACAGCACAAGACAAGGGTGACTCAACATGCACTTAGCCGTGACTCCTGGAGGACCTGTGTCACCTCCTGGAACATGTAATATTAGCTGTCAGCCATCAGCTGGAAGACCATTTGCTATTAATGCCAACCCCCGCCCCCCCCCAAAAAAAAATCCGCCAAGTTACTTTGTCCTTAAACTGAGCGGTCACTTATCAAAAGTAAAAAAACAGAAATACATGTGAGAGACGGATCCATGTGCAGAGAGTGGGACTGATAAAGACGAACTGCGGATGGGAGATAAGAGATTAGATTAGCTGCCTATAGGATCAAAGTTTTTTTGATGAGTCACTGAAAACTGGGAATACAGATTTACGGAATGGTTCGGCAAAAAATCTAATTTACACAATTTTTCCTCTTACACCGAATCTCAAATAATCTGATAGTGTCTGATAGTGTTGTGTTTGAGACCACCTAAGGCGAAAATGCGTCAAGACCAAGACTTTAACCAATCAAGTCCGAGACAGGACCAAAACCAACAGAAGGGCGAGACCAAGAAGAAACCAAGACCAGAGCAGGGGTTAGGTGACCAAGTCCAAATCAAGACTAAGACCAAAGCAGGGGCTTGATGACCAATTCCGAGTCAAGACTGAGACCAAAGCAGGGGATAGGTGACCAAGTCTGAGTCGAGACCAAGACCAAAGCAGGGGATAGGTGACCGAGAAAAATGTGAGTTCAATTCAAGACCATGAATCAGAATTCCAATTCCATCTACAATGGGCTGGCTTACAAAATTAAGCCACATGAACATTTTGAGTTTAACTTTCACAACTGAAAATTAAATATTGCATAAATCACAAAAGCATCAACAAACATCGCTGCACTGCATCTCCTCATGTCCCAAATATCTTTTAACTAGCCATGAATTCTAGCAAAGAAACTTTAGTTTAAACTTCAGTACTTTAAAAATATATTAAGTTTAAATGCAATGACAACAATGACTATTAGCTACAAGGCTAATGTAGCTAACCAGTAACGAAAGTCTATGTCACCCAAAATCTTTTCTGTAAATATCTGCATCAAACCAAACCCAGTTCTTCAGTAATTTACTAGTTTATGATACAGTATGACTTACTAGTAAACTAAGAACATGAACAAAAGTTAATCTTGAACAAACTGAATAATTTTATTTCTTTCGCGCAATTTAGTATCGCTCCATCTCCAAGGCCCTGTCTCCCAAAGTCTGAAGGCGGAAGCTGAAAGTTATTTGCATGATGTTAAAATTCCACTTTGAACAAACTATCGCTGCTAGTTTACAAAACCGTTTCTTTAAAAATTCGTTTACGGAGCTTAGCGATGTCGTTTGAAGCAAAACTTAAAAAGCTTGGCTAATCGACTTCATTTGGGGGAAAATAGTGAAAATAGAAAATAGTGTAAATTTGCAGAATAGTTTAGCCGAAGTACTCCTTTAAATTGTATATGTGAGCGAGAGAGACAGCTACACTTACATTACGTGTCATGGACACTCGTGGATGCCTTTGACGTTTGGTCACAAACTGAGAGGAATGATGCTTTCTTGTGCCTTGAGCACTTTTCACTCTTGACACAGACGTAGAAGAAAAGAGGGGAAAAAAGAGTGAGTGAGAGAGAAACAGATGAGGCAGGAGGCATTGTAACACACTTATTTTTTGAACTAGGGAGCACAGGTAATAACATCCATAATCAGAGCAGCAACAGCACTCAGTCGTGTAGCGCGATGTGAGCTGATTGGAGCTGAAGGCATTTCTGCAGAAGGTATGATTAAATGAGAACATTGTAGGATGAGGTGATAGATGGGAGAGAAAAAAGAGAGGAGAGAAAGGGAGACGGAGAGTGAAATGTATGCGTTGGGGGGGAGTGGGAATGTTTTGCTGCCGAAAGCAAGCGATGCAGAGAGAGAGAGAGAGAGAGAGAGAGAGAGAGAGAGAGAGAGAGAGAGAGATGGAGAGAAAAGCAAGTGAAAATTAGCAAGTGGGAGAGAGGAGGAAGCTAAGAAGCAGAGGAGTCAGAGTGCAGCCATGTTAACGGGTGACACATTCATTATCCGGGCCTGTTTGTGGGGAGAAGGCGAGCTTTGCTCAATTGAAAGGTTTGACTGTCTCCCATTACAGCTGTCCGGCTCCAGAAATACCACCATCACACACCTCTCGCAGCCCACACACTACGAACTCACATCCGCTACCCTGCATTTTCTCCAATTCAGCCTTAATAGCTCAACAGGTCAGGGCTACAACGAACACCCGAATCAAACTTAAGCATGCCTGTTAGTCGCTGTGTGTGAGGCATACGTTGGCCACATGGGTGGCCCAGGGTGGCAGCTGTCACACTTGAAATAAGCCTTGCCACCCCAACTCAAATCACATCCCTGAGAGGTCCGTTTCTCCCATGCAATTCATGCAGGATTAATTTATTATATTTAAACCACTATTGATCCCGTTTACACCTGGTCTGGTCGTTTCATGCATCTTGAGTATCAGGATTATATCTGGACAGGGATTATCCATAGATTGAAATCCGATCACCGGAACCACTTCAGGAGGTCTTAGACCGTGCGTTCACACAGGCAGAGTCGTGACAAAGCAGTCGGACAACAAGAGCTGCCGACGTTTTTAAAGGCAGTAACTTCATGGAGCGTTCATGCGTCACCTATCGGGAGGGTTTTTTGGTGGTTAAATGTGTCTTGGAGAGACGGAGGCATTTACACTTGTAGACCATGAGGACAAAATGCGTCTCAGATCCTCCTGAAGTGGTTTTGAGCGATGATCAGGTTTAAATCTGTTTCAAACGGTGCATTTACACTTTCATGTTTATGTGGATAATCCCTGTCCCGGTATAATCCTGATACACAAGATGCATGGAAACGACCAGGTGTAAAGGGGGTCTTTGTGGCGGTGTAGGTCTTTTTGACCGTATCCAACTAACCATGAAGCCAATACAGTATTTGTTATTATGCCATTCATTTTGGCACCAAGGAACAAATGAGATGTTCTGCAAATGCAACCTTGTCCTATAGTTCATTAGATGGTGCCTAGCCCCCCTCCTTTAAAAGCCCGAGTCACAGTGTGGACAGAGATTGCACTCGTACCTGCACGTCAACACCGATTGAGCGAGGAAAGCTCCAGTGGCACGGAGTGACAGAACACAGCGAGACGTTCATTTCCACCCCACACGCATGCAAGCAGAGAGTAAGACGCAGGTGACTGCATCAGTTCAGTCGGGACTGGCTGGTGAGAGGAGGCGTCAGTGGGACAGCCTAGTCAGCGGTCCATATTAAACGCGTTTAAACACCGCGCCGGGCCCCGACGTTGATCTGCGGCCCATCAGATGACAGGCCGGATATCGGCCTTGCGCTCAGACGCACGCACACACACGCACACGCACGCATGCACACCTCTACGCACACGCACGCACACGCACGCAGAGTTTGGAGGCCTGTCAGGCAGGTAATGGAAGAGTGCGGCGGAGATAAGAGCGTGATGGATTGGCTCTTCTTTCTCTGATTGGGATCCGGCCATGTAATACCACCTCATCTGGCGAGAAAACGAGAGCGAGAGAGGGAGGAAAAAGCCGTTCGGAAGAGTGATCTGATTTGAATTAATAATAAAAACCGTGGCGGCGCGCGGACAGCCATGCAGGATGGCTCGGCTATGTGCGCGCGCGTGTGTGTGTGTTTTTAATTGTGCTCAGGTTTTGAGTGCGTCATTGCTGTGTGTAGATGAAATCTAACCGGCTCATAAAGCGGGGACTGAAGCATCAGCAAAATTACTTTCTCTGACGTTTCTCTCCATGAAAACAAGGTCGGAAAAGCGCTTTGTCTCGGCAAACACGCGGCCGACAGACAGGTGACACATGACCCGCAAGGCACACGGGTCACACACACACGGGTCTCACACACACGGGTCTCACACGACAGACAGGTGACACATGACCCACAAGGCACACGGGTCACACACACGGGTCACACACACACGGGTCTCACACACACGGATCTCACACACACGGGTCACACACACACGGATCTCACACACACTGGTCACACACACACGGGTCACACACACACGGATCTCACACACACGGGTCACACACACACGGGTCTCACACACACGGATCTCACACACACGGGTCACACACACACGGGTCACACACACACGGGTCTCACACACACGGATCTCACACACACGGGTCTCACACACACGGGTCTCACACACACGGGTCACACACACACGGGTCTCACACACACGGGTCACACACACACGGGTCTCACACACACGGGTCTGTCACTACGAGCACAGCATGCTCTTTGAGTGACTGGCGGTCACATGGACAAAAGGCGAAAATGATGCGTAATTACGCAGGCTAGATGTAAGACACATAAAAAAAATGTTAAGTTCCCGTATCCGACAGCGAGCATTAACCTTATGCGTCCCTCACACCCACGTGGGCGTGTGTTCGTTCCGGTTCTAACAGCGGTTCTGAAATATAATGAGACAATGAGAATGAGGTTATGTGCTGGCTACGGCGTGACCTGGCCAGAGAGAGGTGCTGATCTTAAACACTCCACTAGAGGTCTCTCTGCACAGACAGCCAGAGGTCAAACCCATACACACACACATACACACGCACACACATACACACACACACATACACACGCACACACATACACACACGCACACACATACATACACACATGCACACACACGCACGCACACACACATACACACACACGCACACACATACACACACGCATACAGGCACACGCACACATACACAGACACACACACATAAACACACACGCACAGCAAAACCCTCCACTTGCTCCAAATTAGTTTGATTCTCGTTAAAAGTGTGGCAATGCAAATTAGCCGTAGCTCACTTCTATTTCGCTTTGGATAAAAGCGTCTGCCGAATAAACAAATGGAAGCGTAATAAATGATGACTTTACTGGAATTTCCTTGACCTTAATGGTTTATCAATAGTGATTAGCTCAGCTCATTTAGGCTTCCCTTAATTACCTCCCTCAGAACTTCATTTATTTGTGCAGGTTAGTTCACAACCGATTGTGGTTGCCACTGTTTGGCCCTTGAGTTTAAAGCCCTTAAAGGAGTGGTTCGGTGAAAAATCTAATTTACACAATGTTCCCCCTTTACCCCAAATGTCTATCTCACCCAAAATCTATTTGTCATAAATACACAACCAAATCTTCATAAACTCGCTTCAGCTGACATCCTAAATTTCTGTAAACTCATTTTAAAATGAACAATTGTGTAAAATAGCAGCGATAGTCAGGGTTTACAAATTTGTGTTCAAAGTAGAACTTTACTGTTTTAGCTTTACTGTTACTACTGTTATCAGTGTTTACTATTAACACTAGCATCATGTGGGAAATGATGTCACCACCACACAACTTCCAGAGAACTCGTCCTACTTTCACGGTTATTATTAGGCTATGTGATGGGTAACAGACGCAGGTACTTGGCCGGGGTTCTGGATTCGGCTTAGCAACATAAGATTACCTTTTGCAAGTCCATTACATCAGTGTTGTACAGGGAAAAGAAGCGAGCTGAGGGAAATGCACTCGTTTAGTCATTTATTCGCCCACACAGATGCGTTCATTTCCGACTTACGTACTTTAGTCAAATTTACTGCGTAAAAAAATGAGTTCTGCAAAAGTTGGGGAAGAAAGAAAGACACAGTCATTTGGTCCCGGCCCGCAATATGAATCCTTGATTTGATTCACACTCCCTCTGCAGATCTGCTCCTATTTTGGTTTTAGGAGTTGAGTAAGCACAGTGGAGCAAGCACTCCAATTAGGGTTTCCAAAGCCATAAACAAGGCACTTCATTGCAGCCCAAATGCTAATGGTCGCAATTAGTACTTTATGTAAAAAAGTCTGAGCTGGTCTTAAGTATTGTGCATTATTAAAGCACTGCTGCAGACTACGCTGTTACTCAGTGGTGGGCCGTTTAAGGCCTTGTTTCGTTTTAATTGTGTTCCCACTTCCTTTAAGTTTCCCTTCGCTCATATTAGTTCATAGAAACATGTCTAAGATACAACTCCGCCCCTGATTTACTAAAGGTTTGTGTGTGTGTAAAAACACATGCAAACTTGATAACACCTGCAAAAAATACAGTGCAAGCCGATTTAGTATTGTGTCTTACACATGAGCATAATTGCACGTGTTGTCCGTTTTGCACGTTTGGCTTAATGAATATGAAATTTGGGCCATTTCTACCTAAAAGTGGAAACAAGTGTAAGTAATATAGGGCAAATCGAGTCATTTTGCACCCGCAATGCAATTTACTGCAGCCTGAAAGTCACTTTGGGAACAGGGATTGCGTGCACAAATGAATATGGCAGGTATTAAATCCAAGAAAGCCTGTTTCCACCATTTACTAAGTCTGAATAATGAGAAAGTTTATCTAAATTGTGTTCACTTTACTCTTCCGGGAGTCTCTTTGAGATCGCCGCGTCTACCGGAAACATTTAGCAAAAATCTAATTTACATATTGTTTCCTCCACCGACTTTGCACGGGATGTCATTCACGTAGTTATGCTTTGTAAATCACCTGCAACACACCCACTAAATTAGCGCTCGTTATTTTGGATCATAGTTAATCAGGGCCTCTGAGTTTCGCCACAGTCAAGGCTGTTGGAGTTTATACACACACACACACACACACACACAATGCAGCAGGACATATAGGCAGCATAATTAACTTTCATTATAACACCGCTGGAACAGAGAGAGATGAGCACGGGGAAGGGAGGCGACTTACAAGATGTTAAATATGCTTTTCATTTTCCTTGCATGCCATAACGGAACGAGAGCTCACATTGTGTGCACAGAGCAGAAGAAGGAATGGTGTGTGAGTGTGTGTGTGTGTGTGGGGAATAGGACTTGTGTAAATGTCCACATATTTATTTAAAAGAGAGACTGGATGAGGCAATGTAATAAGCTAGACATTTTTGAAGATTGTCAAAATTGTGCCCAGGCTAAAATCGATCGATCGCCTCGCCTTAATACTTACACTGAGTGCTTACACTGGTGAGAATATGAAAGCTAGCATAACACACTTTCCGTGGCCGGAATCGTGCCCTATTCCCCAGGTGCTAACTCCATGCTCTAGCAATGTCCTAAAAATGCTTTTTTAAAATGGGAATCAATGGAGCGTCTCTCACGATGCTCCTCCAGCACACACAATATCCACAGCAGGGGAAATTCAGCCTTCCGCTCCTACATCACGTAACAAAACCTGGTGCCAAAACACAGCAGCAGATGCTAATCAGTTACTGTATTTTTACTCCACACACACTGGACCTGAACCCTTACGCTCCCAAAAAGCAGAGGTTTATAGAGTTCATGTATTAGTGCTACAGTTTCTCTATGTTTATAAACTGTATCCAGACCATTACATGGACATCCTGCGTCACATTCATACTGCAGGATTGCTTACCCTCGCCTCTGGATGTACAGTATGTTTATAATTTTGCATTAGCATTATTGTAATTTATTTATTAGTGTTTTTTACGGTAGACGTGCTACTATAGCAGTATAGCTGGCGTAACTGATTCCACCGGGAGATCGTGAGTTTGAATGCCGACAATGTCACAAGAGAGCATAATTGGTACCGCTCTCAAGATGGAGAGAGCCTTTCTCTCTCTCCTGTCAATCAGAGTAATGCTAGCCAATCACGGCATCTGTAAGGTCATGTTTACAGAATCGTGCAGTTAGTGCTAACTGTGTTTAGCCATCCTATAATGTTACATAAGCCGCAGTTTGAAAAGATGCAGCTTCCTATATGGAAAATTCATCAATGAGATGCTGTGGTGCATTCACTGGAAATCATGGGGTATGTATGGGCCACCATGAAAATTCATGGTACTCCCATTTAGCCTGGCTTGGAAGGCCAGAATATCTATGGGACTCACTTGAAGTGCACATGGCACCCCCCATATAATTCCCATCAAACCCATAGGATGCCATAGGACTTGAAATTCCCATAGTCACCATTAAGAAATCTGAACTTATATTATAAAGTCTATATGATGCTCACATTACATGTTCAGCATAATTCACGATAATGACTAATCCATAAAAATTCAATAGGAACCCCATAAAATCCGACCATATTCTAATGGGTAACCCATAACTCCTATTAAAACCCCATATTCAATGGGTGTCAATTCACAATGGGATTCCGAATGGAATAGCCATTGGGAATTTTCCATAAGGTATGTCTCAGAGAAGGCACGTGTTACACCTCTTTTACACATGCCTCGCACGAGCAAACCGGTTCTGAGCTACCCTAACCTGTTTTTTGGGGGGGGGTTTATCACAAATGACCAACGCATAAGCCAGTCACAATTTTTTTTTCCCTGAATTCAAATGAGTGAATATCTTTACTGACCTTATTGTTTACAATAATACATTTATAAAAAATACAGATGCTTACCTATTATTTTGTGAATACTGACATTAGTAGGTTCTCATAACTGATGCTGAGCCTCATTGCGAGGGAAGATGATCTGAGCTATTGATCTTACCGGCAGTAGGCTGTAGTTAAGGTGAGAGTCAATACAGCCATAGAGGACAGACTACACACGTCATTACCTTTCCACAATCAATATGTTAAGTCAATAGGTTATGTGTGGAATAGGTGTTTGCCTTCACCCTTACAGATTGGTCGCTGTCGTGTGATATGAAGACTTAACTAGTGGGTAGGAAATGACTATGACTAAATTAGGGATGTACTTACAGACATATTTTCCAGACCTGACAGAGGGATTTAAGCCACCAGTCACACCAGACTTTTGCCTCACTATTTTCTATTATTTTTAAGCTAGTTTTTTTTTTTTGCGACGGTGAGCAACAAGTGTTAAGAATATAGTGGGCAAAATAATTAGCAGTTCCTCCATTTTTTTTCTTGCAGGGTTGTTTGTTAAAGGGCCTGTAAAGCCCATTATAATGTTGAATTCTCGATTCTGATTGGTCGTCAGGTGGTGATTAATTTTCTATAACAGCAGCTCTGACAGTAGTGCCGGC
>JAOUQW010000027.1:1094242-1104904 GCA_028565825.1 Olivaichthys viedmensis
GTATATTTGCACTCGTCCTCACTGTCGTGTATTTGCACTTTATGTAGTCCTGTATAGCGTGCTGCTGTATTGTTGCACCATGGTCCTGTAGAAACGACATTTCATTTCACTGTATATGAGGTATATGGAGAAATGACAATAAAAACCTACTTGAACTTGATACAGTATATATAAAATAAATATGCAGAGGTAAATAAAGATGAGTATATACAAATGTGTGGACTTTTCAGTATATGCAAATGTAACTACATGTGCAAAATTATGATGTAAAGCATAAGGCCTGGTCTTTAATGGTAGTTAGTTAAAAATAATTCCTTGTCACGCTTGTGAATGGGAAACGGGATTTGGACACAATCGCGAGCCATTTAAACAATTATTAAGCACTTTAACAAACAGAACTACACACCACGTGCCGCCAGCTGAACGGTCCCACGGCTTGGAGACTGTGACATAAACCCCCCTCCCCCCTCCTGCAGCGCCAACGCTGGCATTCGAGTGGGGGCCCCGGGCCAGTGGGGCCAACGTCCATGTCCGGGTGGTGACACAGAGGCTGGCCTTGCGTGGGGGGCTGGACACCATCCCCAGCGCAGCTCGGGAGCGAAGCGATGACCTTGGCCGCACAGGCGTGCAGCAGAGCGATGACCACGTCCACAAAGGTGGGCGGTGGGGCGATGACCTCATCTGTGCAGGCGTGCGGCAGAGCGATGATCACGTCCGCAAAGGTGGGCAGCGGAGCGACCTCAGCTCTGGCCTCCAGTGGTTTGGGCATGACCACGCCGTTGGCCCCCGGCGGTGATATCGATGAGATGGTGAGTCTCTGCAGTAGTTCTGCGAGCTGGTCCAGTTTGGCATCAGGGACCTAGGGCACGCCCTCTGTGACGTCCAGGAACTGGGGTACACGTTCTGTGGCATCAGGGAAACGCCCTCTGCAGCATCAGGGACCTGGGGCACGCCCTCTATGGCGTCCAGGGACTTCGGCACGCCTTCTGTGTCGTCTAGGAACTGGGGCACGCCTTCTGTGGCGTCAGGGAACTGGGAAACGCCTTCTGTGGCATCAGATACCTGGGGCACGCCCTCTGTGGCATCCAGGAACTGGGGCTAGCCTTCTGTGGCGTCAGGGAACTGGGAAGCACCCTCTGCAGCGTCAGGGACCTGGAGCATGTCCTCTGTGGCATTCAGGAACTGGGGCACGTCTTCTGTGGCATCAGGGAACTGGGAAGCGCCCGTGGAGATTAGCGTGGAGGTGCGACAGGGGGGGTGGCAGGCGGTGGCTGCAGCTGGCTCGGAGGCGCGACAGGGAGGGGAGCCATATCCGCGGTGGTGGCATGCCTCCCCGGCGTGGCGATTACCACTACGGCGGCGCCAATGCAGTCGACCCTCCGTCGATGCTCCGTGATCTTCTGCCATCACGGTGCGGCTTGCTGTATCCGTTTCTTTAAAGGTCTTTCGTTCTGTCATGCTGGTGTACGGGAAACGGGAGTCGGATATGATCGCGAGCCATTTAAACATTTATTAAGCACTTTAACAAACAGAACTACACACCACGCTACAGACATGCAACGAAAGACAAACTCGGACTGACACATGGGGATACTTATACACTTACTAATGAGAGATCAAACAGGAAACAGGTGGAAACAGTCAATGGGACAAGGTGGAACTAAACACACACAAACACCTGTCTAATGGCGGCCATCACAGTGGCAACCGGCACGTACCACCAGCTGAGTGGTTCCACAGCTTGGAGACCGTAACAGTCCTTAGGATAGAAACAGATCTATCAAAATCTTGTTTTTGTCACATTTTCATGATATCAATGATGAGAACTTTATATAATGACATGAATTGGCACCCATAAACGAAGTAGCCACCCCCCTCTACATCTAAATTGAACTCCTGCTTATAACTGGTTTTGCGTTCAGGGAAACGTCTCACATGTGCACTAGAGATGGTGGGTAGAGATTCGGTTGAAAAACGCTGGAGTATTCCTTTAACACACGCAGACATTGACTTGAGCGTGATGAGACACACAAGGTAACCAATGCCACTTGTTTTCAGAAGTGACAGCAGCTCTTAGTCCTCTGGTTTTATGTACATTGACTCAAGCTTGGCCTGCTTGTCTGGTTCCTTTAGCGGCGAGGGCTGCGGGGAGGGGTGAGGAAGGAAGAAAAGGGAGGGAGGTGAGGAGCAGACATTCCGGTCACGCTAGATTTGCACCACCACTGTGTTTCAGCTTGTATCTTTAAAACCCATTTCAGCTCTCCTGGGCTTCCACACCACCTGATACTCCATATTCGCCTGGCTGTGGAGTAGCCAGTCCCAGCTCAATTGAACACCAGACACCAACTTGCAAACGTAGACACATTCGCAGACAGACTCACACCCACACAGATACAAACACATACACACACACATGCTGGGCCAGACAATGCACTTTTTCTTCTTATTATGTGCCGTGCAGGTGGGCTAAAGCCTCATCAAGGCGAGCCAGCCGAAAAGGAAGGAAGAGTGCAGTAATGGTGCGATGATGGCCAGAGAGTTAAGGCTTATGGACGTGGGCTTTTGAGGGTGGGCTTCACTTCTTCACTTCTTCACTAATTGTAGCTTGTGACTAATTGGCGTATTAGTGAAATCCATTCTAGGCTAGCGGCGAGAGCTGTGAGGGACACCTCATAGCTCATTATGTCCTCATATTGTGGGGAGAAGAGATTGTTTTGAGGGGGAAGGGGGATGAACAGCAATCTGCAATTGGTCAGGTGAGAACGGCAATTAAGGAACTGCACCGGTTTCTAAAAGCCCAGCACTGCTCTCTAATATAAGCATAATTTACCACGGTCTCTGGTGTCTGGCTTTAAATTACCACAGCAAGTTTCTCCAGCTCTCGAAAGAGAACACAAAATTGATGCAGGAGGGCTGAGTGTGTGTGTTTATGCACATCATTCTTAGACCATAAGATACAGTGCATTAAAGCCTGGCACATTATTTCCTCCACGGGTTTTTCTTTAAGGATTTGTGCGGTCGAGTTTCTATCACGTTGCTTACTTATATAATGGCTTTGGATGAACTGTGTAAGCCAACTAATCTCTACAAATTCACGAACCAAGCTTGGTATAGCAATATTACAATAATGACAAGCTGGATTGGACTGATGGGGAACGGTGAAATAATTGGGCGATTATGTGCAGTTTTTTTTTTTTTTACATTACCATATGCGGTTCGACGCTCCATATTTGATGAACAGCGTTAAGAATGAACTGAGAGATGTCTTACTCTAGTGGGTACCTCAGCGAATTCAGCTTTCAGATTTTAATAGTCAGTTTGGTGCATTTTAGCGCTTGCTCAGTGTTGCATTGCGAATATTGAGCATTAACACCAGAGTTTTGGGAAATTCCAACAACCCCATTATACATACGCCCTTGTTTCCCACTCTTGTCTCATCTCACAATCTGATTTTCATTCTTAATACCTCCATCCTCTCTCTCCCTCTCTCTCTCTCTCTCTCTCGCTCTCTCTCTATCTATCTCTCTTCCATTTCATATCTGACTTTTGAGCTTAAGGACGTTAGAATATTTCCACTAGGAGAACATCGATCCCACTAAAACCTTCCCCGTCCCAGCCAATTTACCCGCCGTAAAACTAATATTGTCCTTAATCAGATGCAATTAGGACTCCGAGTTAAGATCTCTACCCAATTAAAACTCATTAGACCCCCTAATAGCATTAGAGATGGATTCTCTAACTGCTGCTCATCTGCACTGCACGTGAGTGGGTGGTGGGTGGTTTGGTAGAACCCGGCATCCTCAGCAAATAAGAGAGACTCAGAAGACTTCTGAACACACCCAATACTGCAATCCTACTTTTGTATTGACACCCACCAGCCAGTTAACACACAGCTGGAATCTGTAGACCAAGCTTCCTGTATCATTTATCCAGCTAACACAACGCTCTACTTATTCCCTCCACTTTTTTAAAGGCAATTCCACATAGTTGCCTTCTCCGCATGCATGCAATCTTCTGCTTGCCCAAAATCAGCCCGCAGGCTCTCTGAGGCTGTATTATTGTAAAGATGTGTTTCACTTTGCTCTCTAGGTCATTGGGTGACGGGTAGCTTGTTTCCGACAGGTGGACTTTTAGACTCACTCTTGAAACTGCGAAATTACGTTGTCCCAGGGCTCCAATACTTCTTAACACACTCTCGTTGACTTCCTGTCGCCGCGCCATTTCTCTCTGGCAACATCTCCTACTGCCATCATAAGGCCCGTTTCAAGACTTTATCAGCTCAAATGAAGTTTGATGTTAGACGACCCTATTAAAGGCCAAATTATCATACAAATTTATTGCACATGCTTCCAAGACCACATGCCTTTTAAAATCTATGGATGTAGCCACCCGGGACGAGCGGCGCTGTGAGTTCGACAAGCAACAATGAGAGATCGAATCCCTCACTGCCGCCGTCCTGGGCGCTCTTCAAGCGGCGATTTTGCCTGCCTCTCGCCGCACCGCCAGAAAACTCCTCACTAGACATAGTATGGGGGATGCTAACGGACGCAGAGATCACCCCTGTACTTCCAGAAGCCAGCGCTATACATTTTTGGGGAGGGGCTAACAGACACTTCAGAGGGCGTTGCCCAGTTCCCTGATGCCGCAGAAGGCGTCGCCCAGTTCCCTGATGCCACTGAGGGCATTTCCTGGTTCCCTGCACCGCAGGAGGCCACCGCCATGGTCGTCCTTGCTTCGCCGGAGGCCAGCGCTATGGTCGTTCCTGCACCACCAGAGACCAGCACCATGGTCGTCCCTGCATCGCCGGAGGCCAGCGCCATGGTCATCCCTGCACTGCCTGAAACCAGCGTGGACGAGGTCATCGCTCCGCCGCCTGCCTTCACGGACGAGGTCATCGTGTTTGTATAAGTACCCCCGTGTTTCAGTCCTGCTTTGTCTTCCAATGATAATGTCATGCTGTGTGAAAAAATTTCATGTTTGTTTTATGTTTGTTATCTGTTTCATGTTTAGTTTAATAATAAATGTTTAAAACGGCTTCGCGCTTGTGTCCGCCTCCCGTCTACATTATGACAGTAAATATATAATATAAATAAAAAGCTAAATATGCAGAGATAAATAAAGATGACTCTATACAACTCTACAGTATGTGCAAGGTGCATTATGTACAGGTTAAACAGAGTTGTGGACATCTCAGTATATGCAAAAGTAACTATGTGCAAAATAATGAATACTGTGTCATATCCAGTATGAGAGAATTTGCACTAGTGAAGATACAGTGCAGTATTACAGCAGTGCGTGGGTTTGTGTTAATGAAGTTTGTCCAGTCCGTTATTGAGAAGGGCTACAGCTCGGGGGGAACAAACTGTCTCTATGCCCCAGAACAGACAGCAGAGCTTATGGAGAAATATGTCTTATTATACTATTATTATAGTATTTATTATACTTTATATATATGAGCACTTATTAACATTTAATAAGCTGAGGTTGTATTGAAATTGGGGACATACAGACGGGTGACAAATTCAAGGAAAAAACAACATAAAGTGTCACACTTTTTTTCCTTGAATTTGTCACCCATCTGTATGTAAGGTTGTTGGGCCACCACGAGCCATCAGAACAGCGTCAATGCTCCTTGGGGTAGATTCTATAAGTCTCTGGAACTATACTGGAGGAACTGATGGAACAATGTTCTTCCTAAAGATATTCCCTCAGTTGGTGTTTTGATGATGATGGTGGAGAGCCGCTGTCTAACACGTCACTCCAAAATCTCACATAGGTGATCAATTGGGTTGAGAATCTGGTGACTGTGAAGGCCAGAGCATATGATTTACATAATTTTCATCCTCATCAAACCATTCAGTGACCCCTTGTGCCCTGTGGACGCACTCATTTATTCAGGGTTTTCCTTTCATTTGTCACCTGTCTGTATAATACCTATATAATATGTAATTTTACTGTCAAAAATGCAAAACCCGAAAAGGCTACATGTAGTTCTGAAAGGGTTAACAGAGGAGCTGCCCGTGGTCCTGAACCTACGGACTCTAAGCCCATTTCTTACTCCTGCTATTTATCTTTGATCCCATGTTGCTGGCTATATGGGACGACCATTATTAAATAACACAGCAAGTCCAGATAGCGTTTTTTCATTTTTCAACTGATGTTTAGCCACAATTATATTGACCCTGACATGTTTAATAATCACCGTTTTATTAAGAAGTCTCTTTACCCCTAAATCATCATTAGACAGATCTGTTAAAGCCCCAGGCAAGACATTTCTGTGCTCTTGGACTGTTCAAGTTGCCATGAGGCTGGACGTTTTTTTCAAAGAGATACAAACTTTAATTTCTTGGTCATTATTTAGGGTCCATGGTGGTGCTAGCTCAGTGTTTAATGACCGTAGAGTTGTAGGTTCAAACCCAAGGACTGCCGCAAAGCTGCTGTTGGGCCCTTGAGCAAAACTCTTGACCCGCAACTGCTCAGCACTTTCTCACTTGTAAGTCATTTTGGTTAAAATCATACAGCAAAATGAGTAAGTGTAAATGTATTTATTCAGAGGTTAATTCTCACATTCCGCTTTTTAAATCTAGACATCGATTTGCATTTACATATAATTTGAAACACATACTGATTTGGACTTTAAGGAGGGAAAGTGGGTTTGATAGATCAGCAATGTAGCTGTCCTTGGTCCTGAAAGAGAGTCAAAACAGGCAACATGGACTCAGGATAGCAAAAAAAATATATATATAATTTTTTTGAAAATCACCTGCAGAGGAAATTACATTTAATATTTAATGCAAATGTAATGTAAGCATTTTTCATGACAGGGTGGTGTTAACCGAAGAAGAAAAAAGTGTGATCTTCCCCATGCACACTTGACCAAGTAGAAAAGAAGCTTAGCTTGGTACATTTCTCGATGCAGTTTCCACTTTCAAAGGTCCAGCTACTCTTTGCCTGTCAGTGCCAGCCAGGTTTTTACATTCTGCTGTTGCACTTTCAGATTGGACTTGCTCACTTTTACTCTAATAATTTAAGGAAGCCAAATCTTATTTGAGTTATCTTTAGTTGTGCATTTTGTACTAATAAGCACAATATAATTACAGAAATGAACACAAATAAGAACAGTCACTTGGTTTCTATGAACGATTTTTGTAAAAGCTAATTTTTCTAAGCAACAGCAGAGTGTTAAATCTAGACCGGCATTGACAGGTGAGCAGTTAGCACATTTCTGAACTGGGAAATCTGCAGAAAACCGATGTAAGCATAATGACTAGACCGACTTTGTTGTAATTGACATGACAGTCTCCTTATACGTTACACAATGAGTCACAAATTGTAAAGTCATCCTGCACATCCTGCAATTATAGTCGCAGGTATATAACAGGCCATTAACTGCGCTGAATCCAGCACTGACTCAAAACCCTTCAAGATATATCACAATACAAATTTTTTTCTTGCTTTATATGAAACATGTCATTGTGTGTGTGTGAGTTTTAAGACAGTCTGACTGATAGAACGCCATTGTCTAGATGTGTGCTCCGGACTGTGTGACGCTTGACACCAATTTGAGCTCATTAGCAGAGGGGCTGGTGTCCCACTCCTGCCTCCAATCGCTCTTCACTGTCAATCAACAAGTTATTTCGGTTCACAATGATGTTATGGGAAAAGACACAGGTGGGGGACAGTGGGGATGCTAATTGAGCACACTGCGGATTTGAGGTGCTGACATCACACGCCTCTCTGGAGAATGACTGCAAGAGAGCAGAAAAGGAGAGAGAGAGAGAGAGAGAGAGAGAGAGGTGAGTGAGCGAGAGTGAGATTCAATTGTTAGTGAATCTAATGTCTCTGATTTTCCTCCATCAACCGTGGAGAATAGCGTCAGCTTATCAGAATAATCACACCTCGTCTGTCGTGCTGTCACGAGCAGGAGAGAGGAAGCACACCTTTGATTCCTAAACGTGGAGCACTTCAGCACTACAAGGCAGCTCATTGGCCTGAGGGCGTTTTATCCCATCTGGAGAGGCAGTGACATATAAAGAATGGAAGAATGTGTGCGTAAAGAAAGTGCGTGTGCCTGTACATGTATTCATGCAAGTGTATTCATCTTTAAAGGAATACTCCAACATCTTTTCAACCTAATCTCTATCCATTGCAGTGCATTCACACGTTTCCCTGTGCTGAGAAAAGAACAGAGAACCTGTTTACTCCAAACTCACTTAAGTCTAAGGGCTGATGCTGAACTTAAAATACACAAGCATATATCAAGAATTTAAAACTACAAGCGTTACACTGGAACAATAAAGGTGCTATGATGAGACAGACCTGAGAGAAAATCTTACCAAAAATGTTCTTACTCTGCAAGTTTTATCCAACTTTCCAACACTGGGGCAATACAGTAAAAAAGTAGTTCCAGCTACTTTACACTTTGCCAAAGGTTTTGTGGTATCCATGCGCCATCAGAGCCTTACAACTGCGTTCATGAAAACGTTCTACAAAAACTACGTGTTTTGCATACAACGTTTATTGATGGAATTCAATACAGGTGAGTTTGGAGTAAACAGGTTTTGTGTTTTTTTCTCAGTGCAGGGAAGCATGTCAAAATTCTTATGTGGTAATCACACATACACTACAAATAAATTGATTAAAGATTAGTTTGGAAAAACACTGCCATATTCCTTTAATGGGAATAAACAGCAAGCAAAGATGATGTGTTAGCTTTTTGATAGCCTATATATATATATATATATATATATATATATATATATATACACTGCAGTGAATATTTGACAACCCAATTGATACTCGTAATAATAATTCATAATTCTGTAATATCAAATGGTTTCACTTCCTATGGCTTCAGAAGCACTTTGCTTGCACAGCTGAGGAAGGACATCTGACATGTATACTGTATATATGTATATAATGTCATTCACTCCTTACCATTTACCCAAGTTTGTACACACAAATGCACACACACACACACACACTCACATCTTTCTCGCCATCCTCCAGAAGCACTTACCCATGTGTGCTTATGAAAAAAAGAAAACATTTCTCTGCACAATTTGCATTTCTATATGCTGACAGTAGTGCCAGAGAGAGTGGATAATTGCACCGAATGCACTGACTGTGAGAGAGGAATAGAGACGGATAGAGAGAAGGCCATCTAAAAGAAAAAAAAAAGAAAAAACAGCCATTACTGGGTGGTTTTCGTTCTTCCTCACCACTCGCCATCCCACTCTCAACCACTTGTGCAGCTGAAAAGATCTACATTGGCCTCCCATTTTCCCTATTTCCCTCCATCTGCCTCCACAACTCTTTCCCTAGTGGCTCAGCTTCAATCCCTTCCTCGCTCACTTTCACTCACCCGCTGTCTCTCACTCTTTCTCTTATTCTCCCTCTCTCTCTCATCCATATTCATCCAGACTCCCTCGCTCCCTCTGTCACCCACAGCACGGCGTTAATACACCAATTAGCCCTGAGAGTAGATAATGGACTATTTCATGTTGCAAGAGAACGAGAGAGAACGACAGAGAGGAAGAGAGAAAAGGAGGAGAGAGATGAACAAGTCCTGAGATGTTACTGATTATGAAGATCTACCTGTCGGCTGAAAGAGGTTGTACTGGGCGCTTGACGGAAGTTGAGGTCTTAAATTGGCACACGAGTAGCTAAGGAAACTGCCTGCTTGTTTTTATTTCACTCTTCACAACAGCCATATTTCCCTTTAGAGTCAAAAACCTAATGACCCGCGCTGGCTGTTTTGAAACTCCGAAAGTGAAACAAATGCAGCCATTTCCTTCGGTGTTCCCTCCAAAGCCACGCCCCTCAAAACACATGGCTAGGCTTGAATGCTAGTTCAAGAGGCAGAGCTTTCTGAATTGAGAGGCAACATGATTGACAGGCAAATAGAGACACCTCTTTGTCCTGATTGGTTGGATTTTTGGTGGTCCATATCATGTGTTTTTTCTCCTGTTTACCGTCTGTTTTTCCTCCGAGCAGATATTTTATTGAAGCTGCCAGAATGTGAGAGGAACTTTGCCAAATATTACAAAAAAATGTTCAGTCTTAATTATCGCTGACCCCATTGTAATTTACACTCGATTCAGATAAATAGCTTGAGGTGTGCTTAATTGTCTAACAAAACGTAAGTGTAACGTGAATCTCACCCCCAAAAACAAATTTATTCTTGTTGTAAACAAAATGGACCCGCACACAGACAATTCCCAGGTAGTATAGTTTCAGCTGACGAGACTAAGGAGAGAGAGAGAGAGCTCTGTAAACTGTACACTTGCTCTAGAGTTTGACAGTTTGTAGGCTACATTATAGTGCTGAGCGTTTACTAAGCTGCTACGTTTCCCAGTAGCCCATGGATGCTTTACTGCTGTATTCCTCAAGTCGCTGCTTCCAGCAAGTAATGAGCTGATCCTGATACAAACTACAACTTCATGTTCTGCATATTACACCTGAAGTGTCAGTTGTGTTGTGTGCAATTCCATTCCATTATTATCAGGGCTTAAACGTATATAAATGTGTGTGTATATACTGTATAATAATAATAAATATAATGCTTCTTTATTGTCACATATACATACAAGTACAGTACAGTACAGTGAAATTTGATTCTTCGCATATCCCAGCATGTTGGTAAGCTGGGGTCAGAGCGAA
>JAOUQW010000027.1:1123066-1139642 GCA_028565825.1 Olivaichthys viedmensis
GCTGGGATATGCGAAGAATCAAATTTCACTGTACTGTACTTGTATATGTGACAATAAAGAAGCATTATTATTATTATATATTTCTTATATATTTCTTCTCCAGGTGGATAGATAAAGGGTTTAAAGGAAATGAAAATGCCAGATACATTTTATTTGGTTACAGTATACACAGACTGTAGAAATCCATGTTTTTCTGCATTTAGATCTGAAGTCGGGATTGCCGATTCAGAATATCAGATGATGGTATGCAGCATAATACTCCCTGAGTAAGCAGTCGTCTTCAGGCTTGAAGGCTTGCTTTATCTCTGACTCTACCACACTGCAAAAAATGTTATCTCTAGAAAGAAGGAAAATTATCTGCCAATATAATAAAAATTTGTAAGAATGTCTAGAAATAGGCTTAATAATCTTATATTTGTTTTATAATAATCTCATAATGGGAAATATTAGATAAATTGACCTATATTGAAGATATTTTCACTTGCTAAGATATTTTTTGCAGTATTTTTTGCAGTGCAGTCTTCCCCACCCGTCTGTTTTTTAACACCCGACTGTTTTGAATGCTGAATATCCAACACTCACCTCTGTAGCCTCCTCCATTATGGCTGCCAAAGTGTCAGCGCTGTCTCGAGCAGGAAATTAATCAGACGTACGCACATGAAGCCTTCTCTGATACGGCCGAGCTCTGGAGATGACAGCATAGTGCCGTGCCAGGAAGCAAGCAGGAGTTGGCACTTGGTGACTGTGTTTGGAAGGGGACATCTGAAAATACTGATCTGTGGATTAATGAAGTAGAGGATATTAGCCACGGTGTGCTAATGAGCTCTTTTTTTGGTTTTCAGGTTGTCCCCGTAATCAAACAGCACCAGGCCTCAACTCAATGTAATTTATATTTCCATTTACAGAATTTAGCTGTACTTACAAAAGTGCTTTGTAGTTTCCATCAAAAAAAAAAAAATCCTTATGCTAGCACAAATAGGTCAGGGCCTAAGAATGCCACTAAGCTAAAATGTTGTTAGAGAGGAGTTAGTATGGAGTATGGCAACGAAAACAGAGTAAAGTTGAGGGTGTTTTTTTTTTTGTTTTTTTTGCTTAGTGAAGAGGAGGGTCTTCAGCCTTTGTTTGAAGACATTCAGGGGAAGTTCATTCCACCAACTGGGTGCCAGCACAGAGAAGGGACTTGGTTTTTGTGTCTTGAGGGATGGTGGATCAAGTCGAGCTGTGCTTATGGCTTAAAGGGAACGTGGCACAGCCATGGCTTTATCCGTTATTAGCCTGGCTCTTCTTCATTTATCTTTTTATTCAATACCTGCCTGCTTGGGCCAGCATTGTTGTTCAATCTGCTTGATCTTTTAATTTCCTCTCTTTTGTGCTCGGTTCTTGAGACTACTTGTTATACCTTCATATCCTATAATCCCATGCAAGATGAGTGACAGGATTGAGCAAGCCATTTCTGGCTTCGATGTATATCAGTGCATGTCGATACGTTGTGTTATTAAAATGTACAAAATGTACAAATCTTTGTTTGATTTAAATAGGATTGTTATTTTGACTAAAGCAGCTACATTAATTGTCACCTGACCATTAAAAAAAAAGTTTATTTTACACCCACATCTTTTTCGTGCCCCTTTCGGTTTTATGAACCTGATAACCACTGGCTCCTCCCATCACCTCCTGCTGAAGCTGATTTACTTACAGGGTCTATGGAGGATTGCGTCTTTCACATTAGCAAAATTGCACATGTCCATTTTGCGTGTTTGCCTTCATGAATATGCGGTTTGGGGCGTTCACACCTAAATGTGCAAAATAATAAAAAAGTCTGCAGTATCCAGGTGAGATTATCCATTTAAGTAGGAAGCTGAGTCCTAGGCATAAACTGTTTTTGGGAAGTGCAAGTCTTTAAGGTATCCATATGAATAGTGAATCATATGTGCATCAGCTCTTCACTCAGCTAGCCAGCGCTCTCAGCCTGGCTAGCATTAGCAAGTAACCTAACAAGCTTTATATTATTTCAATTTTGCAATAGTCAGGGCTTGAAATTATTGGTGTAGCTCACCAGCCACTGTGTAGCCGGTCAGTAGCCAAAGCATTAATGGCCTCCAGTTTTCTCCAAATGTATTATTATATCAACTGCAAATGATGTGCTTGTTACCTTATCGTTTCCATGACACATGACCTTGTTAGCAGGGTCATACCCAAACCAACTTACATTTTACTCATTTGGCAGACAGTTTTATCCAAAGCGACTTACAATTGAGCTGAGTAGATGAAGGTTAAGGTTAACTTCCAAATCAGGAGCCCAGAGCCTTAACCACCGAGCCACCACTTTCTACCACCGAGCCACTTGCAACTTGATATGTCATTAAAACATGTTTTTTCTTGCATTCTTTTGTGATTACTGGGTACTGTCCTTCAACTACATAAACAGATAAAGCGTACAGAAATAACAATTTACATATCAGGATATTGAGGAACTGGCAAGAGAATGTTCAAGCTGGACTGAAGAAAATCCATACAATATAATTCAAAAAATTCGAGGCTCCATTGTACAAGGTTTACCCTTGACTGACTTGCTAAACGCAATGCACCGGACGGATTCATTTGCATAAAGTTCAACTCTGCTGAACTCCGCAACCATCATGCAGTGCGTGGATCCAGCAGAGCGCTGCACTGAAATTAATAGGATGCAGCGCGGAAAACTTGCAAGTGAAACACACACTCTCTCGCTTACACATTAGGTTAGACTTATTAGGAATTTTAATGACACCGGGGCTATGCATCTCATTCACCCGAGTATAGACCTTTCCCCCATATATTCTCTTAGCTCTCATGTCATCTTACTCTTTCTCTCTCTTTGTTTTTACCTCTCTGCCCTTTCTGCACCTCCATCAGTCCCCCAGACCATATCTCGGCTGCCAACAGCCACTAATGCACAGTAATCTAGCGCCTACTCAGTACACACACCTACACACACTCATGCAACATCTGAGCCAAACGTAAAAAAACAGACACTTGTACAGCTCCATAAACCAACATAATCTGAAAATCGGTTAAAAAGTAGATCACAGGTGGTTTAGCAGCACCCAAGTCAAAAAAGCTTAACACGTTTTGAGCGTGCTTACCGCACACCGCTGCATGCACCAACACGCAATGAGCATGCTGCCCAGTCACTGGCCTCCACAGCCGTGACTGGAAGTGCTTCTGATCTCTGCACAATTCACACTACCATAACATTTACATTCACATTTATAAATCTGACAGGCGTTTTTATGCAAATCAATTTACAATGCAGAATCCAAGCAATTAAAACTAGCCACAATGATGGCATCTGCTTCACATGGCCAATACTAATGACTGCACACCTTTTATATTACACTGTCCCAAACTAATGCTGACATGCAGGTCTATCACACACTCATTTTCCGCCAACACAGTGCTGGTGGCAGATCTGGTGCTGGTGCCGTTTCAATCAGTTTAGGAGCCAAACCATTGCATAATCTGATGTGGGAGTTTCATAATGCACAGCGTAAAAAGCAATAACAACTTTGAAGGATGTACTTATGGCTTTGAGAACATATTTTACCAAAGTCAAATCCTTTATTGTCTACAACTGCACAGAGATACTGTTATAGACGACAAATACATTCGACGAGAGTCAAACGATTTAATTTCTTTAAGCTATATTTTCTTGTTAGCATTAGCAATGTAGCCCCTATTCAGTTAGTTGAAACGCCTGTAAATTGGTCGTTTTGTCCTTGTGCCAGCAGTTCACGGTTACGATATTGAAATTTTCAAACCCCCCAAACTGGAATTATTTTTGCTTTAATGGTGACCATGTAAATAACTTAAGTTGCATGAGTTGTCAGGACGATGAAATGACCTTGCTTCAAAGTGCCTGATGTCCCTGGTTCCTTCAACAGCAGCTTTTTAGCCACAGAATCGAACACATTTTGATGGACGAAGACTGGCCCTTTTGCAGTGGAAACTTTTGTAACCACTAGATTTAATAACTAGCCACAAACTACCTTTAATAATCACTAGATTTAATAACTAGCCACAAACTACCTTTAATAACCACTAGATTTAATAACCACTAGATTTAATAACTAGGCACAAACTACCTTTAATATCCACTAGATTTAATAACTAACCACAAACTACCTTTAATATCCACTAGATTTAATAACTAACCACAAACTACCTTTAATAACCACTAGATTTAATAACTATCCACAAACTACCTTTAGTAACCACTAGATTTAATATGCACTAGATTTAATAACCACTAGATTTAATAACCACTAGCTTTAATAACCACACACACACACACACTCGCTGCTATGCAGAGAACACATTGTTCGAGTTGTGGAGTGTGTGGGAGCTTTGTCACCATGCTGTCTGCTGGAGTTATGGAGCTAATTAGTTTTGCTTAGCTGAGAATGGTTATGGATGAATTCTGACATCTGCCTACATCCATTCATTTGCGAAAATACATTTGTTTGGAGATGTGCGTTCGCCAAAATAATAGACAACTTTTTGTGTTTGAATGCTTTTTTTGACAGTCACATATTGCTGCATGCTGCCGGCCACATTGTTCCACAATACGCCTGGATTAGAACAAAGCTAAATTGTCGAGCTGACGAGTACAGAAAAAAGA
The DNA here is from genome assembly GCA_028565825.1 of Olivaichthys viedmensis. Lineage (NCBI taxonomy): Eukaryota > Metazoa > Chordata > Actinopteri > Siluriformes > Diplomystidae > Olivaichthys > Olivaichthys viedmensis. Next base: position 1,127,724 of record JAOUQW010000027.1, read on the forward strand.
AAGTCTACAAAGACTTCACACTGCCATTAGGCTAAGTTTATTGCAAACTTGTGTGGGTTCTAATAGTGAGTTATAATTTACTTATTTCATGTCTGATATTGTTTTTAATTATTTGTACATGTGTTGTTAGGACCTTGGGGGTTGCTGCATTCTGAACTAGCTGAAGCTTACTTAAAAAGCCCAGGAGTACTTTAGAAAAATTGAGCCGAGCACATAAACGTTTTTCTACTTTTATTAACAATAAAAAAACAGAACGCAATTTGCTGCTGTCCCTCTAGCAGATCTCATTATAGTAAACACAGCTAGAGGTCGTCAGGGGTGAGCCTGGTCACCGTGTCCTGAGGTCATGTGTGTAGCGCGAGTGTGAAGCCAGTCCATAGGGACGGAGAGAGAAAGCTGGACTCTCACCTCTGCTCCTCACACTCCCAACACAACACTCACCTGCAGTCTCCCAGTCACCTTTCCTCACACTCACACTGCCTCTGTGTGTGTGTGTGTGTGTGTGTTCTCTCTGCACCTGCAGACTGCTGCAGCGGTGCATGTCTCTGTTCTGCACATTTTCCTCCATTCCCTTTTCCTCTGCTCTTAAAATGTCCTTGTGTATAAATAGCAATCAGCCTGACCCTCCACGCTTCCAGATATTGAGCTTTTTCCAGAGTGTTAAAGCTGAAAAAAGGGGGGTGGGGGGACGACGAGGGGAGCAAATCTGAGCTCCAAACAGCACCACACCAGGGTATTATGGGATTTACGACCCATACTGAGAATCTTCTTTCTACTGGCACTTTTCCCACTGGCTGGAATTAGCAATAGAGAAAAACAAACAAATTAGAAGCAAACAAACAGAACGGGTAATAAGCATGTAGAGACACGCAGTGCGTACTCTTCACAGGGATGGAGAAAGCGGGGGAGAAAGAAAGAAAGAAAAATAAAAAGAGAAGTAGGGAGGGGACTACCAGCACAGCAGAAACCATCCACTAGCAGTCTGTTCCCATCCTACTTCCTCCATTATTCTGTTTCTCTGCCCATCCTTCGTTCGGTCCGTCCCCAGCGCGCAGTCTTGCGGCAGGAGACAGATGGGCGGATGATGGATGGGACATGATGGACAGCGGGCTGATGGATGGGCTGGCGTGGGGCTGATAGAGGATTAAAGCGGGGCCGAGCCCAGCGCCGTGTCTCGCTGATGGATAGATAGAAGAAACGAGCGGATAAACAAGAGAGCGCTAATCCACGCCCCTCGGACAGACAGAAAATCAAAGACTGGGGAAGAGAGCGGGGAGGGGGACGCCGACGGGGAGGCGCATCTGCGGAGTCAATCGTGAGGAGAGAGCGTGAGGTCGATGGGAGGTAGAAGTTTGTGTGCTTCATAAGTGTTGAGTTGTCATCTAGGCAAAGGTGTCTGTGGTTCAAGGGGATGATGGGATAGCAGGGCAGAGGTGAGCCACAGAGCGCAATGATCGCCGATCGGTATCGGACTTCAGGTGTCTAAAGTACAAAAGGATGAGTGAGAGACGGGAAACAGAAGCACGAGCTGAACCCATCCTCACACAGCTATCGAGTGATAAGCTTCCCCTCACTTCCGAGTCGCAGGAGACCCTACAGGTGCCGGTATCGATCCCTAGCACCTGTTTAACCCACACACATATACACTCGCGCCTCGCAAATGTTACCCAGCAAAGGGTAAAGCCTTTGTTTATCGTCTCTCTGGTGATTTTGATGTTTGTGATTAACACTTAGTCACGCCAAGCCCTTCTCTCTCTCTCCATTCTGCATTATCGCACTAAAACATGGAGCTCCAGATCAGCCGAACCTTTCTGTCAATTAACAGCGTGGATAGAAAGAGATGGCGCGGGCATTAAGCAGCGAGAGTGGGAGTCGTAAACGAGGGAAGTGTGCGAGCGAGGAAAGAGAGGCCGAGGAAGCGGGCGAGTAATGGAGGTTAGCGATGAGAACGTTGACAGGTGGTGTCAGGCCTAACCATACTGACCCGGCGAGCGGCGCTGAATGCAAAATCAGCTGAATTTGAGTGCCAGGCCTCGGACGTGGGCCGCGTGCAAAGTGGCGCATGAATTTGCAGTGACATGCGAAGCGAACAGGGCTGGTGTGCTTTTTTAGCCAGATGTTCCTGTCTCCTGCCTTCGTCACCCTCCCCTCTCTTTATCTCCCTCTCTCTCTATTTTAAAGGAGCTTTGGAAAAAGCACTGGTGCTGATGTTCACTAGGGCTCTCAGTATTCAAACAGTTTTCACTGTTTGAATATTTATGTATTTAAAGGCAAAAAATATCGAATGTTTAAGATTTCCCCAACAAATCTAGCGAAACACACGCTTCCTAAACTTTTTGGGATGACCCTCATGTCACTTGATGTAGGAAAAGGGCTCTGAATAAATGCAGGTCATTTATGGCATTCTTTATTTTAACATATTTTTAAATTATGTATTAATTTTCTAATTATATATAGAAAATGAACAAAGTATGTGTTTCAAACAGGCATGAGACTCTTACTGGAGTGGCTGAATTTACATTGCTTTCTTTGGGCATATAGTGCACTACGTAGGTACTACAACAACATAATACCCTATGTAGCGAGCATATATAGTGAACAGGAAGCCTTTCTGGGATTCAGCCTAACTTTGTTGGAGGGGCTTAAATAAAAAAAATAAAAAAAATATTCCAGTGTGAAGACGAAATGGTGAAAATGAAATGGTGGATGTTTACATTGAGGTTGCGTAAGAAATGTAAAATCGAGCTGAATATCAGTGACATGAAAACATTATGGTTGAATGCCTCCTCGTGATTTTCTTTCCCTAAGAAAGCAACACAGTTTTAACCAATTTTGATATGAACGCATGATGTAGCGCTACTGCCAATGTTCGCTCTTTCTGTCTGCTTTTGGATACTAAATCTTCTAAGTAATTAAAATTCGAATGCAGATGTTAAAGGAATCCCTTGTGTGAACATCAAAAATCAATATAATCAGCCTTTGATTACGTCAAATGAACTCTCGAGAACCTGCAGAAGTGCGACCGCAGACGTGTGTGTGCGATGTAAAAATAAAACACAGCATCAGGGGCTCAGACTGAAATTAAGCTCCAAATTAAATGATAATCCTTATGACAATATTCCTATAAGGGCGCCTGGCACGCTGTGAGCGGGGAACCATTTTGTAACAGATGAGTGTGTTTGTTCACACCAGGAGGAAGGCTCAGCCTCCGCCAGTGCTCCATTAGGAGAGAGCTGTTACTATGGAAGGGGAAGACAATTTATTCCTCATCTCCCCACGGCACGCCCCCCACGGGAGCGCGGCACATGCTTCTCCATCCAACACCCAGAATAGGCTGGCTACGAGGGCACTAATGATTTGGGACACCTCCGCTATCTGTCCTGCAGCTTGTGCCGTGCTGAAAGTTTCCCCCCTGCCAGTCTCCTCGTCTGTTTTTGGGCACAACGGTGTGGGACGACAGCACAAGTGCCTAGAGGAACCGGTGAGATTCAGGACGAGCACATTTACAGTATATAAACACCTCCTCGCTGGTTTTTTTCCCTCTCTCATCACATTCTGACCCGGCCGTGCTCCCCTGCCACGCTCCCTCCCTGCACGGTTATTTACGTGTGATCATGTTTCTCCATCGATTACTGCAGTGTAACAATCGAGACGGATTTGCCGGACTGTCACCATAGCAGTGGCATTCGGCAGTTTGGAAATGGGATTAGGCTTAAATGGAATTTAATTTCCGTCGTTGCTGGCTCCCAAGTCTGTCTGACATCCAGACACCATGACGCTGACATGCTGGGGTGTGTGTATATGTGTGTGTGTGTGTGGTCTGGGGGGAGCTTATAACAGTTTCTATAAGGAGGCTGATTGTGATTGCACCCCCCCCCCCCCCCCATTATTCTCTGCTTATTGTTGTCTGGCCTGTTTCCATAATGCACTACGTCTATAAACGAGCCTCTTGTTTGCCTCTGGTACAGATTATTCTGCTGCGTAATATTCTCTGCCCATTCATAGCGCCCAGGTCGCTTGGCAAGGTTTGGGATGTTCCACAGTGTTCAGGTAGTCTGGAAGCGTTCCACCATGTCTGTGCTGTTCAGGTCACTCTACAGCCACAATGTCCTTCAGTGTTCAGGTTATTCTTCAGAGTTCTGATTGTTTGGCTGCGTTTTACTGTTTTAATGTATTTTTAGATGCAAAGTACCTTAAACAGCCTTCATACGTTTCGTATTAAAATTTTCATTTACATTGTCTTATATTTTAGGCTTTTTAGGCTATTCTTAATGGGCTTGCTGTTAAGCAATTACAACTGACCCCATTTGCTGTTTTAAAGCACGGTATGCCTCATAAGTTGGCCTTTAAAAGTAAAGGGGTAAAGCTGAGCAGTTCTGCTTTGGCTGGGGGCGGGGCTAAGTTCTGGGCCTGAAAAACCATAAACAGAAGCCTGAGAAATAAAGAAAGTACCAAGATCCATTGCATGACAATATTGCATATCAGATTTTTACTACGGTATCTTTGAAATTACACGAACACTTTTAAATATTACAAACTGCGCCTCTTCCCTCTCCATTTGAATTGTTTCAGAGCCATTGCAACATTGCTATTACAAGTGGAACAACTTCCACAAGCTTCAATGGTCTCAGCCCAATATTCAGCCCAGACCTGCGTGCTTCAGGCAGGTTTCGGAGACGAGACCAGGCATAGAAGCACCATGGTGCTCTGTAAGAGTGGCGTTTTGTACATAGTGTTCAGGACATTCTATTGCAGTGTGTTTGGGTCATCCTGCAGCGATCAGATTATTCAGTGTTCTTACGCCGGAACATTCATTTCCTGCACTGCCTGTCATGTTCTGATCTGCGCGTATTGTTTGGCTGTAACATCTCACTCTGACTGTAAAGGGGAAAAAGCACAGAGGCCATATCAGTGTAGATAGAGACTTCAGAACTTGTGCCTCATTTCTGTCAAACTCGGACAGAGTGTCCATCTGGCGTAAATCAATAGGTAAACTCGAGGCGTGGCTTTTCAGACGAGATGGATAAGTGGGCGAACGAGTGTATAGATAAACGAGTAAGCGCTGTCAAAGGGTGAATCGATGTTTATGGATCGGGCTCCCGAATCCTGCTGGCCATCCGATGAAACAAATACGGTGCGTTTCAGGAACGTCTTCTCTGTGTGTTTATGTTACGTGCACGAGTTCCGCAAAAAGGATAAATTCATCAGCTGGCCTGCGCTGTGTCTAGCCAGTGAATATGGCTGGGGTTTTTATCTGAATTCTTCTTCCTCTCTCGCTCTTCCTCTCTTTCCTCATTCTTACCCTGAGCGTGATCAATACCTGAATTAATGTGTAAGTAAAAAGACAAAGTGTGCAGCTCTGGCCTTAGCAGGCACCACAAAATCGCCTGGCTTCGCCCTCCCGTCCTCGTCGGGCACGCCGGAGCACACAGAGGCTCGAAAATAAGAGCACTCATTAATAATGTATGCGTTACAGTGCCAAGTTGGAACGTGTTCAGCTTTTTGAAATCCCTACTTTTTCTGCTTCAGTCCCAGCTGTATTAATTATTGTAATTATTAGCCAATAGCGGCAGGAATCTGCAGGCACCTCACGATTCAATTCCATTTCGATTCAAGGCGCTAATATGCGATTATAAAATGAGCCTTTATGCATCTTGACGCATCTCGATTTTGTTTTATTTATAAAGCCAGTTTTCCCAGTATGACCAACAAACTGCTGCTTTTAAAACAGACTTTTCTCCTTTTCATGGGGAAAATAATAGACTTAATTTATTTCCATTATGGCTGTTGGAACAAATTGTACTGTTTGAATAATATTAGAATTTATTTATACTATTTTTTTCAAGTATTCAAAGCCAAATAAAATTCACATTCGACTTTTAGACGCTCAATGTAGGTCACTCGAAACACACAATGGACTATTTGGCACTACATTGGCATTAACCTATTTTTTTTTATTATAAGTAGTTTTGTGAGTAAATTAAATGTATTTATGAATTATATTTAACGCCAGTCTGTATGTATAATGTATTATCGAGCTAACTAACTTGTCATATATTAATTTGGGTTAAATTTGGTTAGCTAGCTCGCTAACATAATATTAACGTATTTTCTTTTCTAGCATACAAGATGTCCTAGCTCTTTACACATGGCTTCAGGATAATATCTGACATTTTTTATCATTTTTGATAAAAAGGCACAAACGTATTATATGATAAGGTGGCTAAATATTACATGTTTTATAGACGTGTTTGATCGTAAAGCTGCGTTCACAACGACACACATTTACCTCAAGGGGGCAGAACACGGGGCTAACAGCACTATAGCTAGTTTATTTTTATTAGCAATACGCTAAATAACGTTGCTCTCATACACACACACGCGCACACACACACACACACACACTATCATACTCTCACACACACACTATCATACTCTCACACACACTATCATACTCTCACACACACACTATCGTACTCTCTCACACACTATCGTACTCTCACACACACTATCATACTCTCTTACACACACGATCATGCTCTCTGAAACACACACTATCATACTCTCACACACACCATCATACTCTCACACACACCATCATACTCTCTCATACACAGTGTCATACTCTCTCACACTCAATGTCATGCTCTCACACACAAACACTGCCATACTTTCTCTTTCACACACACTGCCATACTCTCTCACACACACACACACTATGCTCACACACACACACATACACACACTATGCTCTCACACACACACTATCATACTCTCTGAAACACACTATCCAAAAATGTCCTGGTAAAAGTGGTATAATTGTAGAGTTTCCAGGCAACCAAACCATGGGACTGGCCGAGCACACTGGAGCATTCAGCTAGTGAATTCCTGATTTATCCACTTCGTGTGTGACAGTGTGCCATATTGTGTGTGTGTGTGTGTGTGAATATAAAAGACAGTCCATGACTCCCCCGGTGGCCCACTGCCTCTGATAGAGCTAGGATGTCCTAACACGTGTAGCAAAGAGAGAGATTGTTAGAGTTGAAGCTAAAAGTGTGTGTGTGTGTGTGTGTGTGTGTGCGCGCGTGTGTGTGTGTGTGCATGTGTGAGAAGGGGGGGCATTCAGCCGGCAGAGTGCTGATTTGGGGTAGTATTGTATTTCTCTAATCTCCTCAGATCACATCATCCAGAGCCAATAATGCAACAGTGAGCCAAATGTCACACTGCTCTTTCTTCATCTCGCACTTCTCTCCATCTCTCTCTCTCCATCTCTCTCTCTCTGCTTTTTTCTTTTTGCTGCAGTAGAGAGGCAGCCGTGCTGCAGAGGGTGGGAGAGGGGGAATGAGGGAGACAAGCACAGGGAGGAGAATGTGAGTTCATGTCAGTGTGTTCTACGTATTTGTATGTGTGTGCGTGCGTGTGTGTGTGTGTGTGTGTGTGTGTGAAAGAGAGTAAAATAGCAGACAGAGTGGAGGGTGAAACGGCATCGACAGTGTTCAGACCTGATGCAACTTAAAACAATGTGACACACACATCACACACGTGAAGCAACAGCGAAACAGGGTCGCACACAACCATCAAATGTGTTTATATAATAAAAAATGGCCACAGTACAAAAATAACACCAGCAACTACTAAACCTGGTATATAGGCTCTCAACAGGATGATGCAATAGAGGTTCACTAAGAAGATGATCCTCCAGCTACAATAGCATTGTGTACTTTGTCAATGTTGATTTAGTTTGTTGCATCTGCTCCAATGGCCTCTATTATTTCTCAACTGGGGTGCCTTTACTTTTCATATTGGTGAAAGTTTATTTATTTATTTAAAGTTTAGGCCATGTTGTACGTCCACCATACCAAGCTAGCTAGCAAAAAGTAGTTCACTGCTGAACGTCTTTACCGTGTGCATGACCATTAGATTAGCCGTCAGAAAACCTAGCTATCTAAAATAACGTTAGTCTACTAAGCCTACAAATTAGATTTAGATTAATTGTGAGGAAAACAGTTTATGCGTGTATTAATTCTAATACAAGACAAGACAATATGCAACCTGCAAGCATCTACATACTATGTATATATATGGGAAAATGATATATACAGGTGGGAATGCAGTGAGGATACGCTACATTTTCACCTGTACAGTGTCTCATAAATATATAAATATGGCACATCAGCCAACTACTGCACTATAAGCCTCTCTCTCTCTTTTTCTCACTCTCTGCCTCGTTTATGTGCCATCAACCCATCAAGATATAAATATCTCACAGGCTCTATAGACACAGCAATATAAGAACGTCAGTTTCTTTCCTTTGCTTTCTCTTCATTTTCCTCTGTCCCCTTCCATCACACATCCGTCTGATATTCATTCCCACACATCCTCCCTCTTCCCCGCTTCTTCCATCTCACGTCGGGAGCTGACCTGTACTGCGCCATGATATTCCCACTCTTTTCTTACACTTATGGACCGAGTCTGGAACTTGTGCTAGTGTTCGATTACACGACGTTCATTCCTTATTTCTTGTTCATTCCTCCGAAGTCAGCACTGCTACCTGCATATCACTAATAATGGCTTTTAGCATTTATGCAAAATAATATATGGCATAGAGCTTTTCACTCTTGCACTCGGTTGTAAAGCGAGCAACTACCCCGTACAACCATTTAAATTCAATTCAATTCATTTTTAAAATCTTTTTATTTTATTTATATATTTGTATAGCGCTTTTAACACTAGACATTGTCACAAAGCAGCTTTACAGAAATCCCGACGTAGATCTAGATCCTTAAATATCAAGCCAGAGGCGACAGTGGTGAGGAAAAACTCCCTGAGACGACATGAGGAAGAAACCTTGAGAGGAACCAGACTCAAGAGGGAACCCATCCTCTTCTGGCTGACACCCGATAGTGAGATTATAAATCACTACAGTGAACAGTCATATAGAGAAAAGACAAACAGTATTAATGTGTTTAAAGGATGTTTGTTATGACCATATAGTAAATAAGAGTCCTGGGATGAGCACAGGATAGTCTTTATGATTATAGCTACAGTCAGTAGGAGATGCAGGTCTGCAGTATCCAGGTGAAATGATTCATTTAAGCAAATACATAAAGGTGTATTTACATAAATAACCACCTGGCTGCCTTTCCCTGGAAATTAATGATAAGTACTGTCTGGTTAAGTCATCCGAGTTCCTGGGAATCACCATCTGTAACACCCTAAAGGGAGACTGTAACATTTCCAGCCATATCAGGAAAATTAACTCAGGAAGCTCAATATCTCCAAGTCTATGCTGGCCCATTTCTACTTATTGAGAGTGTCCTCACTTTGTCTATCATTGTTCAGTTTCTCTCTCTCACCCTCTCCAAAGCCTAGATGCAGTGTGTCTGCTGAAAAGGCTCCCTTTATCAGAGGCTTGTACTCATCTCAACAAAAAGGAAGAGAGCAGGAGTTCCACCCTCCTGCTTCTGCAAAAGAACTGCACCTATGCCATCTTGTGAGGCATCAGTTGACAACATGAAAGGCTTGGTAAGGGTGTGTCAGTGTGTGCCTGAACAACAGTGTTAATGAGAGATTCTCTCAGTTTTTCAAAAGCCCACTGGTGTTCAGGTGTCCAGTTGGTCGGATGTTGCTTTCAACATTTTGCAATTTGCTTTAGCTTCCTGTGTTTGGTCACCATCTGAGACCACCCAAGTGACTGTAAATGTCGTGTCAGAGAGAGAATCAGTCATATTTAGAGGAGACAGCTCTGATAAATACTCGTCCGTAAATTGATTGACACCACAAAAGCCTACCTGACTCCCTCCGCACCCTGTAAGACCAAAATCTGCATTATACTGGTCCGCGACACGCAACAGTCCAGCGTTGATGAGTTTAAACTCTGCACTCTCACTCATAGTACAGGTCATAGAGCCACTATCAAGCATACTGTAGTTCCCAAAATCACTCTTCTTCCCACAATGACTGGTGTGTAAAACAAGTGGTCACTTCTACTAATCACTTTTGTGTCCTGAAAAACAACTTCTTGTGTACTGCAAGATAATTTCGCTGTTTTATATAATCTCTCGGGGCTGAGACTGCTCTTGTGGGCGTTTTCATAACCACCTGTATGGCCTCCAGCCACATACAGGTCAGCTAGTTTCCCTGAATCAGAAACTCAACAGTAATAAATATACTACAAACTATACATATAAACATCCATAAAAACGACGTATAAAACAGAACCATCAAAAATACATAAACTGTAATTTGGGTGGAATTCACAATAAATTCCATGAGACTATTTTTAACTCCGTTACATGCACAGATCCCACCCATCATGGCAACACCTCGTCACCAAACTGCAATCACAGATGGTTCATGGTCATTGTTGCACTTTACACACACACTTAATTCCCTGAAACAATCCAACTTCTGAACTTCTACCTTGTCCATTTCCATTTATACTTATCATACTACTTCTCCTGGTACATACTAAGTTACACTGTAGCTCATGTGCAAAAGAGGGCATACCCTTAGGACGAATTGAAAAAGTTACACTGTAGCTCATGTGCAAAAGAGGGCATACCCTTAGGACGAATTGAAAAAGACAAGAACTGTATTTGATACCAACAAGACATTCAGTGTGCTAGGTTTTACAGATGTTCCTTCATTATCACAAGTAACAAAAATAGTCAAATAGTGTATGTTACCTCCATGAAATCGGCCCCCCATATGAAAAGAAGTTCAATAAAAACCTGTCATGGTTTTTGAGATATTATAGCATTATATATTAACGTAAGTTAATGGCCGAGAGGGATGTCACAGTGAATTAAATGTGTAATATGTGAGCTATTTTTGTACAGCACACATCAGCACAAACGAATGACAGTAATTCGGTTAGATATTTCGTTTGGTTATGAGTTGAGTGGGGTTTAATGCATTGTGACGTCGCTCTCGACCATAGACTTGCATTGAAATATAGCCGTTATAATATCTCAAAAACCAAACCAGCACAAACAATAATTATTATGATATTAACAGTAAAAAAATCTAAATGTTGTAATTCAAAAGTTTGCATATCCCTTTCTGAATGTGATATGAATATTACCTAATAACTTTACTGCCTCTGAGCTCTTCATACCCCTCCCTCTATTTTAATTTACATGCTGCTGATTACACTATTATACAACTATATTTCTTCATGATCCTTGTGCTCTTTCAGTGTCAATCACTTTGTCAATCCCATTGCACAGCAATTAGACCACAAACAAGTCACTTAAATAATTTTTTATTATAATTATAATTAAGCGCTTTCCAATCCCCACACTTAGTGTCAACACAAAATATTACATGGGCTGTGTTTTGCCCAGCAGCTCATCTTTTGGCTGAAGTATGTATGAATATTTGTGAATTGCCTGAACAAACCCATTCTATTTGCGCATGTGCTTGTATATTCTTGCATGATGAATATCATGTGCCCAAAGCAAATTCCTGGTAGTACTTGTAGTACTTGGCAATAAAGTGTTTCTAATTCTGACATTTTAATATTAGTTCAAATGATCAGTATTTGCCATCTAAAAATATCCAGGGCCAGTGGGGGATTGGATGGGGAATTATAAATAGACTATGAACAGTACTTCACCCTCGCCCCTTTCACCCTGCAGCTCTGGCTTGACAAAAAAATCTTTCTACTGGCACTTAAGGCAAGAGAGCCCACACTGCATTCTCTGTATCTATTCATCTAATGCATCTAAAGCATTTATTAATAATCGTGTTACGGGGGGAGCAAGTAAAAGCAGTAGTACCACTATATATGGGGCAGTGGTGGCTCAGTGGTTAGGGCACTGGGCTACTGCTCAGAAGGTCAAACCTCAGCGCTGCCACTGTTGGGCCCTTGAGCAAGGCCCTTAACCCTCCCTGCTCCAGGGGCGCTGTATCATG
>JAOUQW010000027.1:1168098-1179410 GCA_028565825.1 Olivaichthys viedmensis
TGCGTGATGCAATCATGTCAACATGGACCAGAATCTCAAAGGAATGTTTCCAACATCTTGTGGAATCAATGCCACGAGGCGGTGGTTTTGAGAGCAAAGGGAGGCCTTATCCAGTATTAGTATAGTGTTCCTAATGAAGTGCTCGGTGAGTGTGAGTATGTATATATACTGTATATATATGTATAAACTGGCAACTCGGTATTACACAAAACACGACAAACATCTACGTGCTTTTGTTGTTTTTTATATCTATCATCCATTCTGAAGTTCTAGCTGCTCAAAGGAAAGCTTTGTTAGAATTAGCTTTAGAAGCGTAGCTCTTCGGTTCTTTGTCGTTTGTTAATTAACGGTTGTGACCCTGATTTAGCCAATTCTGTGCTATTCACGGGTACTTTTTAGAGCATACTGCTGGTTGCCATGGTTACACTGGTAGCGTCTAGCGATTGCAATGTCCGTCTTCATAGGCATGATCTGTTTCGTTCTTGTGCGGACCACGAGTTTATTTTTTAGCAAGACTCAGTTTTGATACAGTCAAAACAGATAACATTTGCAAAGCACATGATAATGCTTTATTGTAACAGGCGATTAAGCAGCAATTATTTAAGTTCACTAGTTTGCTTAACTTTACACTCTGTTACAGTCTGTTCCGAAAAGTTTTAAAAATCGCAACAATCAGTTTCTCGACTCAGAACGAGTGTCTGATAGAAATCAGAAAAATGCAGATAATGTGTAACGAGTGGGGGAAAAATTAGTCTCACTGTCCCTCACTCCCAGTCGTCATATTGTTTCGCTTCTCATTCGCATAAAGTTTTATTATGTCATCATGCCCTGCCCACTGCCCACAGTTGCTCCGCCTCCTGTTACTCTAAATCCCTAACTCTTATTGAAAATGAACAATTTCCAGCGGTTTTGTCGCATCATCTTGCTGCCACTACCCCAGAGAGCAAAGGAAAGATGGAGAGATGACAGAAACTAGGTGAGAGCAGGCGTTGTCGCGTGTTAACGAGAGTTGACAGGAAGTTGATCTTGGGTGATTTCCTGTGTGATCTCAATGTGCTAGTCACTGGCTGTCACGCTGCTCTCCTGGTGCGGTAGTGAAATGAGCAGCGACAGCCTCATCACACACACACACACACCTCGAACATGTCAGCAGCTACATGCACATGCAGCCTAATAAGCCATTAATAATCCGACTCCTCGCTCAACTCTTCATGTAAACACCTAAACTGGAATAGAGTAAACCGACTGAGGCCGATCCGAATCTAACCGATCAGAAGAGGAGCGTAATCCTGATTAACAATCTGTTAAATGGAAGAATTTTCACAATGGGAACTTTTGAATCCGAGTACTTTTATAGTTGGCATCTTTGTGTCTACGTTCTCCACATGTGTGTTTACTGTTCAACTGCAAGAAACGATCCTGCGAGGAACCAAAGTTCATGTTACTGACATTAAAAGATTTAAAAACAGTTGTAAGGTTGGATGGCGGGTGTGGAACTAACATTCCAGAGCTAAATGATGCAGCAATGATACGCTATGTTTTCTTTTGGCCTTTTGTTTAATAAGGACATTTATAGGGAGTTCTGTCGAGACTGTCGTAATTTAAGACTTAAATTAAAAACACAAGCTCTTTTTATTCTCTTAAAGCACAGAGGCTGCTGAAATGCCGTCTCCTTTTTTCTCACCTCTGCAACTCCACTCCCTGCTCTAGACCTTGTAAACACACACACTCGTGCTCTCTCTCTCTCTCTCTCTCTCTCTGTCGCTCTCTCTCTCCACCATGTATGAGATGGATCTTTTTTTTTTTTTTCAAGCACCTCTCACTCCGAAGCAATAATCAAACGCATCGTGTCTAACACACAGCTCATTACAGGCCGCTCTCATGCCCCACCTATGGCAAGCTCTCGCAGCGCCGCTGTTCCTGTATGCCGCAGTCGGAATGAATATCGCGCCCACACACCATTCACGCCGAACAGGCCGGCGCTTGCATTAGCTGGAGAACGTCGTGTTGTGGTCATTACCACTTTCAGAGTAGCTTTTCTGTGAAATCTAACCTGATGCTGTTGCAACTCAGTGCTGTTTATAAGCGTTCTGTTTGCAGATATAAATCCTAACAATGGAGCCTTACGAATGTGGTTTCAGCCGTGTAAACGCGGCATGTCTCTGCTTCCTGCAGTTCATCTTCAGTTTTATATTATACTTGCTGTTAACTACACATACGGACCCTTAAAATGGCGGCCGTACGTCCCAAAACATTTACGCAACGTAACCTTTTTCTGACACAAGTGGGCGCAGGATGGCCATGAATTGTGATTGGTTGGCACGCATTTAATTTTAATAACGCTTAATAACGTCTACTATTTTAACACGTACCACTTCTTCTTCTTTTTTTTGATTTTGTCAAAGCAGATTTAATAAATCGACAAAATTAAAAATTACTAAGTTGAGATACAACTTCTGAGATTGTTCTGCGGCCCCCCTTGGAACCGCTAGGCTACAGTCAATAATTATAGACCTACAAAGTGACCTATATGGCAGGTAGACCTAAAAAACGTAAACAGTAAACCGTTATTATTCAAAAAATTTAGAAAAATGTCGTGATATAAAATTGAGTCGATATTGCGTGCCTGTACAGTTCAGCCGTTAGCTGTTACAGTGCAAATGCTACTGCTGCTGCCGTGTCATATCTGCCTGGAGCAGATGGAGGAGGCTTCAATGCTGACACGGCCGTCCTTTAAAGCCGTGCAGAATATTTACCATAGAACACCGTCTCCAACACAGAGCTGTCATGTTAATGATCTGCACTGCAGCATTTGAACGGGAAAAAAAAACGACCAAGAGTAAGCACTCGAACTGCACAGATACAATACAGCCAGAGGCTAATCCAGTTTCTGCAGAGGATTACACATAAATCACACACACACACACACACACACACACACACACAGACCACACACAGAGGCAGAGAGAGATGAGAGTGGAGGGTCCCTCAGCATCCACGCTGATAATTTTCTGCTGGCTCAATCATCTGGTATTTTTCAGGAGAGTGTGAAACGCAGCCCGCTCCTGGTTTAAGAGGCGGGAAACAGACAGACGTTTAGAGATAAAAAGCTCTGCTTGCATTGTGGACGGCTCGAATGAAGAAATAAGAGCCATCAGCATCAGATTAGCGGGATGGTTATTGTTATTTTGTAATATTTTGGACTAATTGAAGGAAACTGGGCTTTTTTTCTAAACAAATCGTTGGTTACATTTCTCAGGCTTGCTAAAACTGTTGTGTCTCCTGGTCTGAAGTAACGCTGCGTCACTGCCATGTTTTTCCGGTTATTTTCAGACAGGAAGTTTTAGGAGCAGATTTTCTGTCGTCTGAATAAAAAAAAAAAAAAAAAAGATTCAAGCCACATTTGCATCAGGTTCCAATCTGAGTAAAATGCGACTCAGTTTGACCAGACAAATCAAGTCTCATGTTTTTTTTTCTTTTAATCATCGGTGCGTGATGCTTCCTGATGTCAGAAATTTAGGATAAGAACAACATGGACAAGAAAAACAGCATAAAGGCAGGTCAGGGGACGAGAGAACCTGTACCTGGAGCGATAAAGAGGTGGCTCGTCTCCTTTTTTCCGTTTAAACAAGTGCAATAATGGTTTATTCTATCTTCTTGTAGAATGGGCACATATGCTTTACTTTGTACTTACATCTCACTGGCTCTTTGTAATTCTTAACTTATACTTTTTTGTATTTAACCTTATATTTTGTACTTTACATTTGACTGTACTTTACATGCTGCTTCCTTTGGAACAAGTGAATTTCCCTCGGGGGATCAATAACGTTCATCTGATCTTATCAGATGACGCACCTCTGACTCTCCTCTGACGCTCCTCTGACTCTTCTTTGACTCTCCTCTGACGCTCCTCTGACTCTTCTTTGACTCTCCTCTGACTCTCCTCTGACTCTTCTTTGACTCTCCTCTGACTCTTCTTTGACTCTCCTCTGACGCTCCTCTGACTCTCCTCTGACGCTCCTCTGATGCTCCTCTGACGCGGCCAGTGTGGATTGACACGCTTGTTAAAATGGAAGCGTAACTGCAGAGTGTGACGTGCGTCAAAAAAAAACATATCCGGAGCACATTGGCCTTTAGGCGTGGGTTGGTGTGGGTGTTAGTGTGCGACGCTGCCGTGCTGTTTTCTGTTTTTCTTTGTAGTGCTGAGTAAAGCCTATATAGAGACACTGCAAGATGATGATGGGTTCCATAATTATTACCTTATTAAAAATGATTTCCTTTACGCTCACCTGGTGTTCTCTCAGACTTGAAACTCTTCTGTATTTCCCCCCATTTTGAAATTTTACTTTTTGATTCTGATTTATAGCTTGATTTTATTATTATACGAATATGCTGCATGAAGCTGATTTTAACAAAGTCTCAAAATTCCAATTTTCGGCTGCCTAAACGTCAAAAAACCCCACACAAAATCCAACTTTTCTAATCAGATTCGAGCCACGTTTGTGTATTAGGTTTCAAATCTGATTAAAATGCGTTGCCAGTAAAATCAGATCTCATATGATTTTTTCTTTTTTTAATCATTGGGTGTGCGATGCTTCCTGATGTCAGAGGTTTAGGACAAGAACAAGATGGACGAAAACCAGCATAAAGGCAGGTCATGAGGCTACCGCGGATTTGAACAAAGTCTTAAATTTGTCCTAACTAGTTTGCTAGCTTAGCTGCACCACACACCACAAAACCGAAACCTTTAACCTTTTGACTTTCTGTCCATAAATGGTCAAAGTCTAGGTTCGACTAGGTTCGCTCTGTGTTTGATCTATTCAGATAAATGTTATTACATTGTTTAAAAAAAGTCACCAGAACTCACTCGTGGTTGAAAAAATGACACACAGATTACACGGTGAGCGCACAAAGTCACTCTTTATTACCGTTGGTGTACATTTGGGAGTACGGTCGAGCGTCGGAGGTTTATGGATCGGTTAGGCAGATATCACAATAGCAGCTTCGTGAGCTTATTTACATCTCGGCTCGTGTTATTTATCAAAAGTGACAGGATGCTCATAGAGGATCAGAAGCACCATTGTGTTTTTTAGGACGTGAAAAAGGCTGTTCCTAGAGCGGCAATCACTCTTCATCCGAGATAAACGTGAAATCATAAGCTGGTTATTAAGCGTTTACAGAAATACCTCCCGCATCGGAGCAGGCACGGATAAAAACTCCTCTGTCAAATTCTCTGGAAAGACTCGAGGCTAAAGCTCTCTCATTATTCCGCTAATCTGATTCATACGCATCCGCAAATCTGGTACGGGGGGCTGCAGTTTGACATGCCTGGCAACATCAGTCTGAGCAGCCCTAATTGTCCTTTTTTCCCCCCAAATTTGCATATCATTAGATTAAATTTACTGGTGACTGTCATAGCTTCATCTGGTAAAACAATGATTTTGACGATACAGAGCGTAGCCTGAACCTCCCACGCTCGGATAGGTAATGACGCACACGCAGATGGAGACGCTAATGATATTTCACGGTATGTCTGCTGAATTCAGAACGGAAAAGCGCGATAATTATATCAATTTGACGCGTGATTAGTTTGGAGCGGGGCGAGAGGCTAATGAATGAGCTATACCGCGAGCGCTTCCTTTCACACATACTTCGGCCAGCGGCTCACGGAGCAGGCACGACGAAAACAAGACGAAGAAACAGCCAGTTAGTTTAGAGCCGGCTAGTCAGAAACAGAAAGTAAAAGCTTTAACCTGTGACTTTCTGTCCATAAAAAGTGCTCAACCCTGAGGAGTGAAAAAGAAAAATGATGGCGGCGTTCGCGACCGAAGCTCAGATTTATAACGTTAGCTTACAACGGTGCTAGCAAAACCATCTAGCTGTTATTTGTATACCCCCGAACAAAGCTAGCTAGCGCTGTAGTCTGATCGAATCGTCATTTTTTTATGTGGTCCATCAGCTAAATATAGTTATTTTGTGATTAATGGAAGAATATATAATAAAATAAAAAATATCATATCACAATACTTGAAGGCATTTTCACGATATGTATCGGGATACTTCGCTTTGCTAACAAAGTGCCAACAAAACAGTGGTGCCACCTTAAAAATATGAACATTTTTAAATAATTTAAAAAATCTGATTAAGCGCCATGATAACTTTACAACAATAAAGTATTTATTATTATTATTAGGCCTGTCACAGTGAATACATAATCGCCTAACTGCAAGTATTCAAGCCGATCAGGATTATTGGAGGTGATCGCAATTCATCATTAGATTCCATCAAGTGTTTATTTTGTCGTGTAACACAGTAATATTTATTGGAGTTGTAACCCAGCCACTATAGATGACACGATTTAATACATTAACACAGAATCATACATTATTTATATTCATAATTTTTGTCCAGTAACCTACTTGTGTATTTCAGTAATAGGTTTTTATATATTTATTATGTGTTGTCTTCTCTTTTGCAATTTTTTACAGCCTAAAAGGCAAACAGAAATTGTATTTACTCATATGTTCAGTGTTGATAAACTGCTGTGTGTGTGTGTGTGTGTGTGTGTGTGTGTTATTACACTACTGTTATTTATAGACCATAAAAGCGGCGTAAAGTCAACAGAAAAGACAATTCAATTGATAATCGCAGTTACTGTGTATGACAGTCGTGACAGGCCTAATAAAATGAGGAATAAAACAAGAAAATGGTGAAATATGAGATTTTAGCATTCAGTCATTTGTTAGTGTGAGTAATAAAGGAGTCGGTCAGTGTTAAAGAAGCACTCGTGATGCGCGCGATACTCTCAGATGTAATTTATCGCAATGTCATATGCTGTCGTATCAACCACCCTTAGTGAGAGAACAAACCCTTTTTTAGCCACAACACCAACAAAAGATATTGTTGATATTTATTGATGGTCAGCAAAATCCCGTCATCTACACGGCGTGACATCACAACTTTTGTGACGTCAGTCAACTTTTCTTGGTCGACTATTCTTGGTTACTTGGTAACAATGCATTTAATATCGACCACTTATGAAACTAAGGCTGTGTTTACACTAGGCATTTTCCTCAACCGCATATATACATATTTTACATGTGTTCCTGTGGATAAGTTTTTTATCAGGGTGGAATCTTTTCAAGTTAAAAAATAAAAATAAAATAATAATTCTCAAAATGCGAAAAATGACATCATGCGCATTTTTATCACCCAACCACCAATCAGGTTGCACCTCAGAGGCAAGCGAGGACGGTGAAGATGCAGGGCAGAGTGGTGGTGTGAGTGAGGCTTGTTAGTGAGAGAATAAATGAAGCTTTGCGACATGTCGAATCAGTGATATTTGAGTTTCCACCCAGTTTCTGCTGTACACATAATTAACTCACCAGCAATGTTATTATGGTTATAATGTGCACATTGCATGAGCCACTTTTTTCACATCTCCCCCTCTCTCTTTCTCCCTCTCTCCCTCCCTCTCTCTTTCTTCCTCTCTCCCCCTCCCTCTCCCTCTCTCCCTCTCTCTCTCCCTCTCTCCCCCTCTCTCTCTCTCTCTCTCTCCCTTTCTCCCCCTCTCTCTCTTTCTCCCTCTCTCCCCCTCTCTCTCTTTCTCTCTCTCTCTCTCCCTCTCTCTCTCTCCCCCTCTCCCTCTCTTTCCCTCCCTCTCTTTCTCCCTCTCTCTCTCTCTCCGCTGAAGTTGCTCCCATTACGTCTTGCATGTGGGGCCTGAAAGTCAGCTGACCGCAAACTGACCAACCACCACTTAATGGTCAAGCATACAGCCACATTTACCTACCATCCCATTGAGCACTAATGCAGGGTAAGCCACACACACACACACGCACTGCAAACTCAGCACTGCAATATCCCATAGCATTTACACTTCTAAAAAAACATGGGCATGGATTAAAAGTTCTGAGTCACCAACACAGATTCAATCATATCAATCTTATAGAAGTCATTTTTAAAATTGGAGTATATTTTTTTCAAACATATATTTTTTTCCTGCGCTGGGTTTAGCAACTGGTGCAACGTGAGGCATCCACGCGCAGGGTCGTGTAAAGGTCAAATGTGTTTGCACTATACTCTACCTACAAGTAAATCTAATCAAATCCAATAGGAGAGCAGTAGACGTGTGGTGTTTTCATCCTGGCCTTTTTAGGCTTGTACATGCCTAAAAAGCCAAAAATAAGAGCAACAGAAACACTGCGACCTTTCACAGACTGGTTAAGTTCAATAAAAGCACTTTGTATTGCTTAGTCACTGTTTTCATATCTTCAACAGTAATCCAGCGGTATCTGAAAAAAAAAAAGAGAACAGATCTACTGTCATTAGAAAAGAGCAAATTTTAGATTGCCAAACGTTCATTTTCATTCATTCATTAAAGAAAGTGAGATATTCAGCACTAGAGCACTTTTTTTTTTAGATAAAAACAGAATCAAGGCTGTTCTGGGATTTTACCTGCAGAGACAGAAGCGAGAACCAAAGTTCTGCAGAAGAACTTTGGTTCTTCTTGGCAAGTTCGCCAAGATTCCTGGAAAAAGCCAATTTCCTTAAAAAAACTGCACGACTGTGTGTGTAAGAGAATTGATGCACTTTTAAAGCTAAAGGCTGCGAAACACCAACACACTGATTTAATTTAGTTTTTTTACTATTTACTGCTTTTTAAAGCATTTTTTTATATTCAGGAACTTTTAATTTCATTATTTTTAAAAGCTTTTTTGCTTTACAGAATTTCTTTACGTCGCTGCCCAATGAAAAACATTTATCTCCAAAATTCCAATTTTTCAGGAACACGAATAAACACTTTTTCTTATCATTAATCAGACACAATAAATCTGAAATTCATGGTGTGATTTATCAGCATTGGTCATTTAGATGTTTAATTGCTGTGGGGTAGATGGAGGTTTTTTCCCACATTCCATATATGATAAAAAGTAAAAAACGCAAAAAGTGGAGATGCATGTTTTTCATTGGACAGCGAAACTA
Source organism: Olivaichthys viedmensis (assembly GCA_028565825.1). Taxonomy (NCBI): domain Eukaryota; kingdom Metazoa; phylum Chordata; class Actinopteri; order Siluriformes; family Diplomystidae; genus Olivaichthys; species Olivaichthys viedmensis. The sequence goes on from JAOUQW010000027.1 coordinate 1,177,084, forward strand.
GTTTTGGATTTGTTGAACACTTTTCTTGGTCACTGCTTAATTCCATATGTGTTATTTCATAGTGTTCATATCTTCATTATCATTCTAAACTAGTAGAAAATAGTACAAATGAAGAAAACCCTTCTATGAGCAGGTGGGTGTACAAACTTTTGACTGGTAGTGTATATTATTAGCTGTGAATGTGTTGAATGTTGGGATATACAGTATAATAATGTTACTGTCAAAAATGCAAAAAAAGCTGTGATGTAGGTGTGAAAGGGTTAAAGGATCATTACACTCATGCAGCTTTTTCCTTCTATCTCTTTATTTGTATTTGTAGTTGAATGTCTAATATGGGTCTGTGTTTAATATCCGTCTCCTCCTGCTCAAATCACTGTTGCTTTACTCTGGTACACATTCTGAGCGTAGTGCCCTGTTACCTTTTATATCTGTGCATGGCCTGCAAATGAATATTTTCCCCTAATTAAACAGACGAGGGAAGAGTCCTGATCTATTCGGAAGCGTCTGCGTGTGTGTGAGATGGATGCACGGCAGCCCCGGCCGCCTCGATGAGCGCCTCTGCTAAGCAAATAGATAATAATGATCGCGGTGATTATAATAATGATCCAGTAGAAGCAGATAATTAGGTTGTTTGCCTCGGATCAAGGCTGTCTCTAAATGAATAGTCAGATCGGGGAGTTTTATTAGACGGGAGATGAGAGTGATGTTCAGTTCAGCTCTCTACCTCTCTTCATCTCTCTTTCTCTCTGTCCGTGAGGAATTAGAGCCTCGTCCTCCTCTCCTCAGTGCTCCGTGAGATATTACGTTCCTGTCCATTAGAAGAGTAGCAGTGATGTTGATAATGGCGGATACGCTCGGAGTGAAAGGTCAGTCCCAACGCAAGCTCGTCCTGAGAGCCAGAGCTCCGCTCCACGCCGGACCGTGTAGACCCCTGTCTCTCTCTCTCTCAGCCTGTCGCACTGTCTCTCTCTCTCTCTATTTTTATCCGCGTGGACCACAGGAGAGCCATTGTGCAGAGTGCAGACAGAGGCAGGATCAAAAGAGACGGGATTTTGAAAGACATTTTTTCTTATTAACAGCTACAAAAGCAGCAGAAAAACAGACCTCATGCGGCCGCACAGGAGGGGGGGGCTGTGTGTTTTCAGGCCATTAGCCGGCGCACAGAGGAAAGGTGCCTGGGAACGTCTCCATCTGTTTACATCCACCTCTGTTTACCTCCAGGTTCCCGTCACGGACGCACCAGCAGGTCCAGCCTGGGTGGTCTGAGTGTCCGTCTGTCAAATGTGAGCCTCATTGACGTGGCATTGATATCGACTGGACATTAAACAGAGTCTGGTGTTTAACACTGGGGCAATTCCGTGCTAATGTCAAGCTTACCATGGTAAAGAAAGCTGTGAGCACAAGAAAATAGAAGAAGATCTCTTTTTGAAAATGGCCACAAGTCTATTTCAACACTGGCCACAAGTCTATTTCAACACGTTTCTTTGCATGGAGAATATTGTATATAACTACTGTATATGATGCTGTATAGGTCCTTAAAAATCCTGCACATACACTTATACCTCAATTCCGTTACACTTCCTTTTTAGCATGTATTATTCATCATATTTATTTTAGGTCCGTATCTATTTCTTGTACTTACATCCATAGAGCAAGCAAGATGGTGCCTGTGCTTACCGTTTTATCCTTTTTATGTGTTTGAAAAGGTATTTTCCAATCGACAAACTCTTTGCTTTGTGTGTGGACTCTACATCTTTTCAAAAATGGGGCTACTTTTTCCAGAGGGAAGAATTTGTGGTTGTGTTACCAGCGTAGTTGTGTGGCTCTGATGGCGCGTGAATGCCACAAAACTCAGGGCAGTGGTATTGAAACTGTGGGGCAGGTGCTAGGGGTGAAATAGGCAGAGTGGATTTTTAGCTGAACCTGCTTGATAAGGACAGCCTTTATTGTCACATACACAAGTACTGTACGGTGAAATTCTTTTCTTCACATATCCCAGCTTGTTAGGAAGCTGGGGTCAGAGCAAAGGGTCAGCCGTGGTACAGAGCCACTGGAGTTGTTAAGGAGGTTAAGGGCCTTGCTTAAGGAGCCAACACTGGAGGCATGAACTCTCAACCTTCCGATCAGTAGGCCAGAGTCTTAACCGCTGAGCAAACGTTCCCAATTATATTAAAATAAATAACGCAAAAGCAATTTTTATTACTCAAAGCTGCTTTTAAATATATACAGTGGGGTCCAAAAGTGTGAGAGCACATGTAAACTCCAGCAGCATGTTTCACTGTTGTTTTGATCCACTGTGGTATCAATCTCTCTTCTGTTCGTCTCCT
>JAOUQW010000027.1:1187787-1211581 GCA_028565825.1 Olivaichthys viedmensis
TGGCGGAGCTGAGGCTTGAACCCACGACCTTCTGATCAATAGCCCAGTGCCCTAACCACTGAGCCACCACTGCCCCTATTTTACATTTTAAATTGCCCCGTACATTTTAATCCTCCAGATGTACGGAACATACGCAAGCGAGTATGTGAACAAAGACACTCGAGTAGCTGTGGTGTCCGCACGCATAGTCACGCGACAAGTAGAACCCCAGCCTTAGGGATAAACACTTTTTATGTCTGTGCTACAATATTGTAGCGTCACAGCGTCGCGGGTGTGCATTTGCCAGCGTTATTTCTTGTAAATAATTCACTACTTTGCCGGAATGGGTGTTTGGCGGAAAAGTGGAAATGGGTTTTTTGCTGTCCGCGCCGACATGGGTTGAGCCAGCGCATTATTTAGGGGTTTGTTGTGCCCACAGTCGATGGGGGTCCTGTGGGTGCAGCAAACCCCCACCGGCTTTCCCCATGTCAAGTCAGTTCTCTGGCTTACCACCCAGCTACATTGTTGTGCTGTAAGAGTGTGTTTGCCAATAAAGAGCAAGTTCCTGGTTTTTAAAATGCTTCCTGGTGACGCCTCTTCTTCGCCGACGTCACAATATTTTAACTTGTGCTACAATGTTCCCTGCTCAAAAAGTGAATGTACAGCCCTGGGTCAGAAAGTCAGAGTAAATGGAGGCAGGAAGAGCTGGGGTCTGAAATGGGGCCTGAAACAAAGAGTGGAACACGGACAAAAGACAAGTTCAGGGACAGGGTCTGAGTTAGGAACTGGTCCTGTGGAATACGCAGAGACTGGATCTGGGACAGGAAGTGCAAGTGGGGAATTGACCGGCTCGAGCGCAGGGCTTAGAGACATACTCGGGGCAGAATCAGTGTCAGAGATTCACAGGACTGGAAGCATGCACAGAGACTGATACAGGAAGAGGAGCAGGGCCGAGGGTTGACCTTGGGTGAGAATGAGGGGCTGAGACAGACATGAGAGAGAGTAAGAGTGATTCTCAGATTTTTTACACCACTGTGAGCAGAATAGATAAGACTGAATGTTTTGTTTTACATTTAGAGCATTAATAATAGGAATTTCTGAGGCAATACATTTTGTTTGACTTTTTTATTGAATTGTATAAAATGCTTTGTTTAATACAGTGGAATAAATTACATTTGTATAAAAGGTTTTGGTAGTGATACTTAATGTTTTTCATCTTTTAGTGGTTTTACTTTGTAAGGCGTGAATGCAAAGATTACACTGCTCATGCTGAAATAACGGACATTTTGGCCCATAAATAATTGGTGCAGATTTAATGACAGAATGAACAAATCTCACACCGATTTAGTAAATGAGCTCCGTTAGAAGTAGACAGAACCAGAGATTCGCTGTAAATCATTACTGCACTGGTTCTCATTCCCAGTTCTGACGATCCAATGCACTTTACCATTTTATCATCTGATCAGCTCGAGGTAACACACCTGCAAAAAACACTTAAAACTAGATTTCCAAACATGGGGCTTGAGAACCCCTAAATTACTGACAAAAGAAAAATCGAAGACGTTGGAGTTAGCAAAGCAGAAAATATTCTATTTAATCAAATTATGCATTGTCAGGAGTTTAAACCTTTCTCTTTAGCTAATAAACCTTTTCTCTTCAATTCTAAGAACCAATCAAATTTTCTCTAGGAAGCAAATTCAGTCTTGTGCAAACAATTTGGTTTTGATCAAGTCATATGGACTGAAGGGCAAAGAGAGAGTTGAAGAAATAAAGAGAGAGAGAGAGAGAGAGAGATAAAGAGAGTAATGGGTTTGAGTGGGAGTGTGTGTGTTATACTCCATGTCCTGATTAATCCCCTCCTTTCACACACTCATAACGGTTGCAACAGCTGCCCGGGTGGCCGTTGCTCTTTGGTAAAGTTTGGTGTTCCACAAGGCTCTGTATTAGGACCCCTGCTTTTTTCCTTATATAGGCTACCTCTGGGTACAATTATTCATAAACATGGTATTAGCTTTCACTGCTATGCTAATGATGCGTAACTGTATGTTTCCACCAAACCAGATGACAGACACCAGATTAATAAAGTCATTAGACACTGGATGCTGAGTAACTTCTTCCTACTCAATTCTGACAAGACAGTAGTGATTTTATTAGGGTCACAGGCAGCTAGAAATAAGCTTTCAGATTATGTGCTAACTCTTGGTGGCCTTTCAGTTGTGTCATGTGCAGCGGTAAAAGACCTTGGTGTGATTATTGATGCCAGTCTCTCGTTTGAAGCTCATATAGGACAGCCTTTTTCCATCTTAGAAACATTGCTAAACTAAGAAATGTAATGTTGTTACATGATGCTTTTATTACCTCTAGGTTGGACTATTGTAATGCACAATATCACAATGAATCACTCTGATCACAATACACACCCTTTTAAGCCACTGTATGATAAGATCATACCTAATAATCTGTTCTCTCTGTCTGTGGTGCTGTATGTGCACTCCTGCTGCCAGATGTGATGCCGGTGCCAGATCCTGAAACATTTCTCCAGTTGTGGCTCGTCTTGCCCTCCAAACCTACCCCACGCTCTGCTCCTGCCCTGTTCCTCCTGGGAATGGGAATAGTGTGCTTGTGCTTTTTGGAAAGATCGGACATACGGTTTCCGCGTAGCAACCGTTTAATGTTGGATTTTCTTTTTATAGGAATGAATGGCAGAATGCTCAACATTCTAAAAAGGAATGCTCGTCAGTTGAAGTGACAATGTCATAATGGGAGCCCTTGCACCTGTGAGTAGGCCTTATCTAACCATATAAAAGCCTCTTTTAACCTCCTGTATCCATTTACACACTCTACAGCCATCATCCAATCAGATTACCACTAATAGCTTCATAAGTAAATACCCCATCAACCACAAATAGTTCCATAAGTAAATAATCCCTCAACCATAAAATTACTCCATAACTACATACCCCCTCAACCACAAATACCTCTATAACTACATACCCCCTTAACCACAAATAACTCCATCTCTAAAAAAACCCTCAACCACAAATAGCTCCATAACTAAATCTCCCTTAACTACAAAAAACTCCATAAGTAAATACCCACTCAACCACAAATAACTCCATAAGTAAATACCCCCTCAACCCCAAATAACTCTATAAGTAAATACCCCCTCAACCACAAATAACTTCATAAGTAAATACCCCAACCACAAATAGCTCCATAACTAAATACCCCGTCAACCACAAATTACCCCATAACTAAATACTCCCTCAATGACAAATAACTCCAAAACGAAATACCCATCAACTACAACTAACTCCATAAGTAAATACCCCCTCAATCACAAATAATGCCATAACTACATACCCCTTCAACCACAAATAACTTCATAAGTAAATACCCCTCAACCACAAATAACTCAGTAACCTTCGAAACCATAGTTCTGCCACAACACGTCCACCAAAACCGACCTTAATGAGAAACTTACACCGACCTCGATTCCTAACGGAGCTAAAAATGACGAGCGTAGCTGAATCTGAGAAGGCAGAGAGGGTGAAGGTGAAAACTCTGTGTGTGTTTCTGCAGATCTCTGGACTAACCTCGCTCCACTTTTTAACACATTCTGTTTCTCTCTCTCACTCTCTCACTTGACCAAACAGAAAACAGATGGGACCAGATGTGATGGTCGGAAACATGTTTTTCCAAACCAGGTCAGTCCAAAACACAGAAGGGAGGTGCGTTATGTAATCAACAGGGGCTTTACCAGAGATACATTTATGAAGGTTATGCAAGTTATTTTGAATGTCTAGAAGTCAAGTGATATATGTGTATTTATTCATTTGGCAGACACTTTTATCTAAAGTGACTTACAAGTGAGGCAGAATCCAATCCAAGCACAGAGCCGAGCAGTTCGGGGTTAAGGGCCTTGCTTATTAGATCAATAGTGGAAGGGAGGGAGTGAATGAACAAGCAATTGCACTGCAGGAACTTTTTCAGGAACTAAGGAACCTAAGGCTTGTTTCCACCAGAGGAATCAGGGCCATTTTTAATTTCTGTGCCGCAGTTCCAGTTATCTTTTTAGCTTCTGCTTCAGAGTAGGTACTTTTCAGTAAACCAGGAATTAATGGGGCGGAGCTTGCTGTACTGAATATTGCTGAATGGTTCCGGGTAAGTCTTACGGACCAACCAACCATTTTACCCATTTTTCTAAACCTGCATTCAGCTAACAAGCAATTGCCTTGGCCTGAAGGTAACCAGAGACTCTGCTTAGGTTTATCAAGAGAACAGTGAGTGAGCCTCAAAGATCCTTTAGCAAAGAAGCCAGTAATGTTAAAGTAATTACCCCCTGTATTAATTGATGCTTGTTTAAATTGTAACAAAATAATTTACACCGGCATAAACTAAAGATCAATCCATCCAAAGCATGCTTTTTCACCCATTAGTCTGTTTGCCCTTGTTGAATCAGAGTGAAATTGATACTTTTGGTTCGTTTTCTATTTTAAAAGATTGAGTTTCACAGCTCACAGGTTAAAGAGGGCCAGAAAAACAAGAAACATTTGCTTCAGGGCGTGTGGCAAACAGAAACGTAGTCGCAAAAGGATTTTGGTCATTGGTCAGAAATACGCGACAAAACCATTTGCAAATGTGTGTAGAAATCAACTAAATCAACCGAGCACAGAGACGGTGCTAAATAACAAATAAATAAATTAACAGATGAGAATTATTAAAATCTATGAATATGACTAAAAATCCTGTCAGATTAGCTAATGTTAGCGGGTTGGCTAGTGTTAGCAGAGAACCTATTATTATTATATTATATATAACCTTATTATTAAGGTTATTCTTAACCTTTAACAAAAAAAAAGGGAAAAAGAAAAAACTCCATTTACATTTTTTTATTTTCCAAACTGACAATGTTAGTGTGCATTAGTGTGAATTTCACATCCAGAATGCTACCAGGCATGTTTATTCACTTATATAAAATGCTTCTTTATTTAATATATTGAAATAAATTACATTTGTAAAAAAAGGTGCTGGTAGTGATAGGCACTATTTATTATCCTCTAGTGAAAAAGGAATAAATGCCTAAGGTAACATTCCCATTTTTCTTCATTACAAAGCATTTGGCCCTGAAAATAATTTGTGCAGATTCAGTGACAATGAACAAATCTCTTTTAATAATGAGTCAGTGAATGAGCTCAGTTAGAAGAAGACAGAACACACCGATTAAATGTAAATCATTACTGCACTGGTTCTTAGTCCCATTTTAACATCTGATCTGCCTGAGGTCACACACGTGATGTGCTGAATCGTGTCTGCTGGAGCAGGAAAAACAGAAGAAAAAAAAAAAATGCAGAGAAAGAATTTCCAAAGAGCTGGATTCAAATGTTTATGCCAATAATGCATTGTCTGGAGGATTTATTTACACAGGAACTTCAACCTGTCTTTTTAAATGTTAAGCAGCAATCAAATTTTTACTAGGAAACTGTTTATATTGTACTGCAGCACACTATACAATAGTTTTTATACTGATCTATGACTTTCAAGATGGTCATAATGCTTGAGGTTTTAGGAAAAAGGTTCTGATTTGGACCACATGTACTAAAGCGCTGATGGCATGACGTCTACATCTACGAGGTAAAGAAAACACCAAATCTTAGAAATGTACTGTCTGAATGTTGTTGTACGGAGCCGGATTTCCATAAACTAAGATGAAACAGTATTTGAGTGGAGAATCTTAATACACTGTACATATTAAACTCAAGATGAGGCTTAATAAAAGTCCAGAAAACTAGTCCATTAATGATAAACCGACATGCTCCAGTACTCCATAAAAGTAATAGTGTATGGTTTAGTTTATTACATATAGTTTTATATCTATTGGAAATTTGGTGTTTTCAGTCAATATAAAGCAACACCTTCAGCCAAAAAATTAGGGTTAGTAATAAAGTACTTCTAAAATTAACCTTTAATACAGAATTTAAAAAACAGTCCACCTGCATTTATGTGCATTAGAAAGAAAGAAGAGAGTATTCATCTTATGAAATAAAATAAAAAGTTATAAAACGTTACGAGAACGAGACAATGAGAGTCTAGAACCCCTCGGAAATAAATCAAGCTATGTGGAGCCCCACTGCATTCTTCAGTATTTTTTTGGCCGAAGCATTGCTTTAAATGTTCGGATATCGATACATTTTTGCACAAGTGAGCCAGTAAAACTGATTATAGCTCACATATCAGAAACACCATGTTTTTACTTCTTCACACACGTGTTACCCGAACTACTTACACATAATCAACATGGCTGATTTATCACAGTGTTGTTTGTTTAATTCAGGACAGGGAGTGTGTCTTTAGTTCTCCAGGACCTGCTGGATTTTCTTGGCAATGGCCTGAGCGTGATCAGGAGGGCAGGGAAGCAGCGGCAGCCTCGGAGGACCCAACGGCAGGCCGGAAAGCAAACTCATCAACTGCTTATTCACGGCCAAGTCGAAGCCTAGAGAAGGATCGGAACACGTATACACACTTCGGCTCTTCTCATCGTTGTATAATCAACTGATTATACAAAAAAAAACGGGAGGTCCTATTTGTTACATCAGCTTTAAAAGCTATAACAGGGGAGTTAAAAATTGCCATAAACTCACCTAGACTGTTGGCGAATGTTATGACGTCCTGCAACTTAAACTGAGAAGGAAGAAAAACAGATAAAGCAAACAGATATGCTGTATAAGAAAAGATATTTTGAATAAACGGTTATGGACAACTACAGCGTAAAGTGTTGCGCAAGTTAATGTACTGTAGTGCATACAACAGCTTCCTAGTAAAAAGTTGACAACGTCAAATCAGAAACTACAGATCTATAGTAAAAAGTGTCTTAACCCACAATATAGTACCAACACAGTAAGTACCTAGTATTTAATAAGCAAGTATGTACTAATGAATGTACCAAGTCATTTCTTGTACATACTTTGCATATTGGATTTTAAAGTACAGTATTGTGCAAAAGTCTTCGGCACATGTAAAGAAATTCTGTAAGTTAAAAGTTCCAGATTATAAAAAAATACTATAAAGAGCAGTAAACTGTATATAAAATTTAAAAAAATAATAAAAAAATATTTAAAAAACTACGAAAACAAATTTGTGTTGGTGTTTCGCAGCCTTTGGCTTTAAAACTGCATCAATTCTCTTAGACACACTATCGTGCAGTTTTATAAGGAAATCGGCTGGTAGGTTGTTCCAAGAATCTTGGAGAACTTGCCACGGTTCTTCTGCAGAACTTTGGCTGCACATAGTAACTTATGTGAAAACCACCCGGTTTGTACAGCAGCACTTGGTGCCACAAGGCAATAATTACTCAGAATTTAAGGCATTTCAGTAGAACCTACAAGTAATACTTGGTGCATATGAAAGTAGCCTACATAGTAATGAGAATGAGAATCTTGGATCCAATTATGGCAAGGCAAAACAAGGGACAAACAATTATCGCTTAAAATCATTTGTTTCACCCTTAGAATATATTATTTCAATGTCATCATACATGTTTCCATGTGACAGCTTGACTCTAGTGGCTTATTGGTTTGTGGACTTTTCACGTAATCTGTGCATTTGAATGAAATCGTGTGATGGTCGTTACAATGGACGCAGGGTCTGAAGCGGGCTGCTTTTATGACTAAAGTCCGAGAAGGTAGCAGGACACAGATGAATAAGCACATGATTGAGACCCACCTGGAGGCTTTGAGCGAGAACGATATCTCGTTTATCAAACGCACTCAGCATCCTGTTCATCACTTCACCCATGTAATTGTACGTACTGCAGAGGAAAGAGAGACAGAGGGAATGAAATGCAGTGCAATGGTGAATATCACTACACATTAACTGTATTTTATATACAAAGGTTATCATGATGATATGTATACACAATGTTTTTATAGAAATCTCTGCAGTCTGAAAGTGGGCATTTTTCAAATTGACAGCAGCCATTGCTCAGTTTTAATGCCAATTTCAAACATGTTCATCCAATCACAATTTATTCGAAGCTATCTTGGATCCATTTTTATCGAAGTTTGTCCTGGCTCGACCAACATTTCTTAATTACTAGACCAAAAAAAAAAGAAAGGTTGGTATTGGAATTGACTTAGGAAATGCATTGTGTTTAGGATGCTACTGAAAATTTATACAAGTTCCTGAAAGTCTTCCTTTTGATCCCACGTCTAGCGACGCCGGCCTGTGACTTGTGAGAAATATCTAGGGGTATGATATCTTTTTTTTTTTTTTTTTCAACCACACCTTTAAACATGCTGTGAAACATCTAGCTATCTAGTTTGGTCATTTATCTAGCTTACGATAAAGCGTTTACTAGCACTCAGTAGTAATGTAGCAAGTTAAGCTACAAGGTTTAAAAAAACAAACAAAAAGACTTTGTCCAACAATTGGGAAACGCCCACACAATTAAGAAATCTGAAATCTGCGTTTTTCGTTCTGAAGACACAACTTATCAGTTTTTGCGACAAGTCCTGCTTGTCTCACTTTTAGAATTTCAGAGCAGGTAAAAAAGATTCAGACCTTCCCACAGCGCCGCTGGCTCCCAGCACCATGGCTCCCAGCAGTTGCTAATCGATAAATAAATAATAATAGATAAATAAAAAGTTCAAACAAAAACACAGAACTGCAATTATTTGGACTAAAACCATTTGCGTTTAAATGGCGTGACTTATCCCAAACACAGAAACCTCTTGTATGAGATGAGTCAGGACGATCACACACATGCACGCACAATAACACATTTAGGGATTTGTTAAGAGCCCAGTTCTGTAGCTACGATAATACACTACATTGTGCCATATTGCTTTATATCCAGAAAGCTGCAGTGTTCTAGAGAGAGAGCAAAAAGACCTCGTCCACCCCGTAGAGCACGGGCCAGCCACGAGGACGGCAGTAGCTGACGCACTGGCCCAGGTCTCTCAGATCCACGCCGCTGAACTTCAGCCCTCTAAACGAGGGAACCTGCTTCTCAATGCCCTCCAGAACCTCCCTCACTGCCACTGCGAGGAGAAAGGTGAAGGAATGGTGAGAAGAAAGAAGAGAAGGTGAAGTAGAGGAGAAGAAAATATGAGAAGGAAAAGGAATGGAACAAAGAAGAGAAGAACAAATAAAAGAAGAAAAGAGAAGATATGAGAAAGAAGAGAAGAAGAGGGACGAAGAGAAGAAAGGCAAAGAGAACAAAATAGAAGATAGAATAAAGGAGAAGGAAGAAATAGAAGATAAAGAGAAGGGAGAAGAGAAGAAAGGATGAGAAGAAGGGAGCAGAGGAAAACCAGAAAAAAAAGAAGAGAACAAGAAAAGAATGGATGAGAACAGAGAAGAGAAAAGAAAAGATAAGAGAGGACGAGAGCAGAAAGAAGCAGAGAAAAACAGGGAAAAGAAAACATAAGAAAAGAGAAAAGAATAAATAAGAAAACCAAGAGAAGAAGAAAGGATAAGAGAAGAGAAGAAAGAATGAGCGAAGAAAGGAGCAGAGAACAGAGAAAAGAGAACATGACAAAAGAGAAAAGAATAGATAAAAACCAGAAGATTAGAAGAACGTATAAGAAAAGAGAAAATAATGGATAAGAGAGGAAAAGGGAGAAGAAGAGAGGAGAAGAGGGAGAATGGTGTGTATTGAGGAGTGAGTGATGTGTGTATCGAAGGCTATACGTACGGTTCACTCCTGTCATGGCGGGTAAATGATAGTAGTAGAGAGGAAGCTGTGGGGCTGCTGAAGCCACTTCCTGCAGAAACATCCGTAACGCCTCTGAGGAAATAGATGTGTGGTATTAGAAAGGCACAATAAAGAATGTGACTATTTCAGAGCAGAGGTAATCAATGAATCCTTTTCATCACACTGTCACTACTGGTGTTTTTGTTTTGTTTTTTATTAAAATGCATGTAAAGTAAAAGCTGAGTGGATCAAAATGCACGTCAATGGGCACAGATTTTTATAAAATAAATAAATAAATTAATAAATTAATAAAAAAATTGAGCCATGCTTATCATTTATCAGAATATTCTATCATTTAATATTGATCATTTATACAACAAAACTAGCATCAACACACAGAATGGTCATGCATGTTCTTTGATAAAAAGAAAAGCAATAATTAAACAGTATGTAAATAAAAAAAATTAAAAAAGTAATTTGGTCATTAGAAAGGTGATTTAATAATAATAATAATAATATTAAAATAATTTCTCTTATGAAAGATAAAAAAGAGAGAGGCTGGTGAGGGATCGACTGCTTATAGCTGCTATACCATACGTAATAACAGGGAGTTATTTTGCCGACGTTCCACAACATTAAATGTAACTAAAAACAAGTAACAATTAGGATGTGATGTTATCGTTGACAAACTGCTGTGGTATAAGCAGAATAAAGCACTCCAGGGTATGGGGCTGCATCACACCACCCTGCTGACTATTAGTTCCTCTTTTTGCATCACGTATTTGTTCCAGTAGTGTTTCTATATATGCACAAGAGCTCATGAAGAAACAAAAAAGGGGGCGTGTTAAGAACAATTTATGGTTATTTGTGGGAGGAGACAGGGGTGGGACCTAAAGATTGTGTACGTGCACATGATCTTACGCTGGTTTGGATTTATAAAGGAGATGGCGTGTAGGAAACGCCGTACACACGGTTTTATAAATCTGATTAGTTTTGTGCACACGTCATTTCCTGTTTTTTTGCACACCTTCACTCTAGAATTCACGCAAAGCTGTATAAACGAGGCCCTTGATCACCAAAACAAACCGCTTCAGGAACAAAGTTTCTTCCCTTCAGCTATTTAGAGAACTCGACTCCTAACCGCACTTTAGTCCCTGCTGCTTGAAGTTTGAACAAAGAAAATAATTACACGTTCTTCACTTTGCTACATGCACATTCCTCAACTCAGTCATCAGTAATTATCTCTCGTATGTTATTCATAATTTAATGTCGTTTCTTATGTCTTGCTGTTTTGCACTTATTGTTGACCTTCACAGAGCGTCACCAAATACCAGCAATGCTGCTGTATGACAATAAAGAATTTTAATTTATTTTTATTTTTTAAAATCAATTAAAACACCACTAACTATTAAAGGTTCTGCCCCCCCCCCGCCCCCCAAAAAAAAAAACCCGCCGTGCCATACACCACTGTTTTTCTTTTCCCCCCAGGTTGTGTTAACACAAAAATGCGGAAAGAAATGCGCCCCTCCTGATGATCGCAAAAGGTGTCCCGATGCAAGTCTGGTCTTAAACGATTATCTTCCCAGGTTATCCTGTCGTGTGGGGTGTGTAAAATCCAATCTTAACCCCTCCGATCTATTCACAGTCCAGTCGCGGACTCTCCTATTTAAACCCGTACATGTTTAATAATAACAACGAGTCCACATCCTGTGGTGGGGCGGGAGGGGTTGCTATGAAAACGCAATCTTGACGTCATGCGTGAAAGACCGATAACCAAACAGTCGTCCGCCTTGTTTGTTTTGATCCGAGGTCTCGATTGTTCATGAGAAATTCCGGGAGCCGAGGTCATTGGTTGGGACTTTCATTCGTGAGCATGATCTAAAAGTGTGTGGTGTTTTATTCAGGGTAAATCTTGCGGGTTGAAGAAATCGGTCATTATCTCTGAGGTCTCTCGCATTTTCCAACATCTGGTTAGAATTGTATACACTTTGTGGCACCAGGCATAGGGTGCATTTTTGCGTAAGACTTTCCAGCCAAGTCTACAGCACGACACGTGGTTTTGTGCAGCGAATGTGATCTTGATGATATTGCATCATTCCAAACGCATAAAGGGAAAAAGGAAAAGCAAACCTGCATTAGTGGGTTTGAAGAAAAACGGAGATATGACAGCTATGGCGTCTGCTCCCACTGACGCAGCGTGACATGCCTGCACAAGACACAGGAAATCATGTGAAGTGACTGCTCATTAGCCACAAGGACACGTTTCTGCATGTTGTAGAGAACGGAGACGAGCCGGTGTGTGTGACGCACGTCCACAAAACCACCATCATAAAGACAAAGCTGCAAAAAACAAAACGCTCACCAGCTCCTGAGAGTCTTTTACGCTCAGGCAGCCGACGTGAACGATGACCTGGTCGAGTCTGAAAACACAGACACACACAGACACTTGTAGTTTAGACCAATACAAACAAATCCCTGAAACCGTGCAAGCACATGATGTGTGATGTTTTTCCACTAGAGAGGATTGACGTACTTCCCTTCGGCGTGTCGACACCATTCCTCCGCCAGCCGCTTCCGTTCCTCCAGGTTTAGAGAGCAGCCTTCGCCCGTGGTCCCGTTCACTAAACCAAACAAAGACATAAGACAGATTAGAGGAGGATTAACGCTTTATCTCCGTCTCTGTATGTAGGACCCAGACTCACCGAACACACTGCGCACACCCTGTTTCTCCAGCAGGTAGTCGATGTACGGGCCGATCACAGAGAGATTCAGCTCACTGGATGGAAAAGCAGAACAGAAAATGGATCACATCAGACCCCAGATTCCTGATTCTGTTACTTTCTCATGCACTGTATATTTTTGCTTCTCTAACACAACTGATTCATCTGCTTGTTGACAAACCCTGTTAAGCCGAGTCACTTGTTCTGCTTCTCCTAACGCTCTAAATCATAAACTACTGGTTCGGGGAAATAATTAAGTAAAAACTACTTATTACATTGTTTTTTTACTCATTAAAAAAACAACAACAACAACAACATTTGTCTCAGAAACAAATTTCAACCATAAGCCTTTATCAAAATGTCTTTAAGACAATGAAAAATATAGATTCAATCTAGTGTTCAAACTTTTGACTGGTCGTGTACATAAGTAATTGTAACAGAGTAAATGTAAAGCTCCAGAATGTGACCGATACATAAACGTTATTCAAATCTATATAAATTTCTTGTTATTCTATTAAGTGACATTGATAACGCTTATTTTTTCATTCATTCACTTTCCTAACGTTTCCATTTTATCTGAGCATTCTTACAGCTCTCTGCATTGGGCTGTATGCCGGAGCGAGAGGTCTTTATCACACCGATGTGACAGAACAGCACTGTATGGGTGGGTTTAGGGGAAGAAATATGTCCTTACTCACTTCCCCTAACCACATCAGCTTGTTAAAATGAGTGATGCCCAGTTATCATCTCCACACTATACCGCGTGCGCTAGTTTAAGCTAGCGGCTGTCACCCGGCAGAACAGGTTTAAGCAGCACCAGACACGAGTCACCATGAATGACAT
Organism: Olivaichthys viedmensis; assembly: GCA_028565825.1. Classification (NCBI taxonomy): domain Eukaryota; kingdom Metazoa; phylum Chordata; class Actinopteri; order Siluriformes; family Diplomystidae; genus Olivaichthys; species Olivaichthys viedmensis. The sequence continues at coordinate 1,201,024 of JAOUQW010000027.1, forward strand.
GACCATTAAGCTGTATTGCTCTAAAAAATAAAGTTTGCTGGAGTTTGGAGTGCAGAAGTGGCGATCGCGAGAGAGTGGGAGCTTAATTATTCCCAGCTGGGAGCAGGCACACAGGTAAAAAAGGAGGCAGAATGGAGGGGGAAAAAATAGGCGGTTGTCCCCCGCCTGTTCTGATTCACAATGGGTAGAGTCGTTGCTATTTTAAAACATGTTCTCTAAAGTCTCCTCATACTGTCATGTTGAAAATCCCAATACAGCTGTACCAAACCTGGCCAACATACCAGCAGGAACGTATAATGGGGTCAGGCGTGTGCCAATATCACGTCTTTATGTCGCAATAATTGACCGATCCCAAACCTCGCCCACGCTCAGTTACTGTTGCTATGTAGGTCAAGCTTCTGAAAAATGGAGGCCGGAGTCATTGACTTCAGCGGCCACCACATGACATAACAGATTAGTTTTAGCGATCAGGAAAGGTTTTAGGTAGAAGACAAAAGCGAAGTTAAACGAAAAGAAACTGAGGCCAAATGCTACCGCTATCGACTTCAACTTAGCTTAGCTGACTTATTTCATTCAATTGATAAAGTTTCTGAAAAAGCTTGTTAAAGGTTAGTTTCAGCCGAACAATCTGCACGTTAACTGTCTTTATGTTACCATAAATCTGGATAGTTCGGAAAAAGACGAGCTACCTAGCTAACATATAGCATACCAGCTAACATTAGTTACAAATTTAGCTCGTAACTTTAACAGTTAGCACACAGACAAATCGAAAGCTGACTTTTATTTTTTTTATTCATTTTGAGTGATGAGTAAATGAGTAAAAAACAACACCTTGGGTATTGGGTGTCTCTTCCAGAGATGTGTCTTTTGACCATATTTAGAGGTTCAATTAAAAAAAATATGTCCAAAAAAGACACTGAAAGCTTGACCGTGGTAATGGCAGATAGCAAGGTTTTACACTTTTAGGTAGAAACGCCTCTATTTGCATATTCATTAAGCCAAACGTGCAAAACAGACGTTATTTTTGATCATGTGTAAGACTCAGTCTTACTCAGTCAGCCTGTTAGTAAATCAGCTTGCATGTTTTTTGTGGGTGTTTTTACACACACACAAACCTGTAGTAAATCAGGGCGTGTGTGTGTTGTCTAACTGATTACAGTACATGCTTAATCAGGGTGCAGTGTTTCATTCGTCCATATTGGAATGTTCTCACATGCACATCATTGTTCTTGTAATATGCCAATGCCATATTTTACTTTAACTTTAGAGAACAAATGTGTGGGGAAACATTTTTAAATGAAATGTACATTTCATTATGTTTGTCACCGAGTCTTTTCTCTGGGGAGAGTCAACATAGACGCCTGATTGGTCCTTTCCTGGCCCAGATCCACCCTGACTCCGCCCACTCATTAACACTCAGACATTTTATTTGATCTGGACTCAGTAAGAACCATAAATACTCCGCCGGTTAGTCAACTGTCTTTGTGAGGTCTTGCGCATTCTCAGTGCATTTCTTCTTCTGTATTTCCTTCTCTGGTGTAATATGACCTGGTTGGTATTTTTGCGGGGGTTATGAATATGAATATGCATTTGTCCTGTAATTGCACTTTATATTTTCATCATTTTAGATAATCAGAAAACAGACTTTTCACAGGGTACATGATAAGTCTGTTTTCCTTCACTTATACATTACACTCTTTTATAAAATAACACATATGGAATTATGCAGGGACCAAGAAAAGTGTTAAACGAATCAAAAAACTAGTTTCTATATGAAATAGTTAACAGTGTTCCTGATGAAGCTCTGCACACTCTCACCATCTTCTTAACCAGCTTCATGAGGAAGCTTCACCCAGGAGCCTTTTCTTAAACTTAAACTAAAAGGGTTCTTACTCGAAACCCTTTCTGATAGGGAAACACTCTGTTGTCGAGTTATACAAAGAACCATTTAAGGGTTAAAGAACTGTTAAGGGTTTTAGATTCGACCTTTTTTTTCTAAGCGTGTAGGGATGAGATTTGATGTGTTTAATGCTGTTGCTATACACATTCAGATTGCACATTTGTGCACTTCATTTAACTCCCAGCCATAACGTCTAGCAGGGAAGTGTGTTAAGAATATACTGCGTGTGATGTGTGTGTGTGTGTGTGTGCGTGCTCTGCTCCTCGTCGTTAACTTGGGTGTCACCTATTCGCTGTGCCAGTCAAGCTGCTAACACGTAACACGCATAATGAAATTGTAAACAAGCCGTAAGCACATAAACAAACACTCGCACAGCAGAATTTGTCTCGGCGTGAGAGGATGAAGGAGAGGCGAGAGAGAGAAAGAGAGAGGGGGTAGGCGTGAGCCGAGAGACGGAGAGCTTCGGATCAGTGCACAGAGAGGTTAATTAAGTGTCTAATGCAGTGGCAGGGCAGCTGCTTGACACTCATCCTCCTTAACAGGTTTGTGGACGTGGCCGTGCTCTCCTGCAGACGCGCCGTGCTCTTCCAGACAGCCAGCCTCTGATCGGGTTCTCCTGCTCGCCGGGTTTCTCTTTCTGTTTCATTTCGCCCACTCTCTTGGTCCCTATCTCTCCGTCCTGCGCCGTCTCAGTCCTTCAGACCCACTGTTTAATCTCGCTGAGAGCTTTGCGAATGCTCTATACTGCTCTTAATGTACACACCGTGGACCGTAAAGCTCTTTAGCAGCAGGCTCAAGGATCATGCGTCTGTATTTTGCCCTCTGTCCTGTGCATTGCGTTTTATTCCCAGCCTTTCCAGTGAAATGAGGAGACTAAAGCTGCAGTCACAATGGAAATTTGCAGGCTTTGAGACATTTAGCTTTGAGAAATAGGCGTGACCACGGTGGGACTGGAAGATTGGCGATGAAAGTCCCCCGTTTTGGTGCAGTTAGAAATGTTGGCGTGATTCAGCATTTAGCAGTGGTGAGAATGAGAAGACTTGGGAGAATGGGCTTGAAATGCAATTCAACTTTCTTTAATTCACTAAGGAGCACGAAATCAAGTCCTACGTTTAGGCAGAGTTTTGTACATTGGGTCCCTGATGTCCCTGAGGTTTGTGTGCGTAAAAACACGTGCAAACTTGATAACACCTGCAAAAAAAACGTTCAAGCTGATTTGCTAACAGGGTCTACAGAGGATTGCATCATGAGCAAAATTGCACGTGTTGTCCGTTTTGTGTTTTTGCCTTAACGAATATGTAATATGGGGCGTTTCTACCTAAAGGGGTAAAATACTGGGCGGAGTCAATGCTAATAGATTAATTTTGCACCAGCAACGCAATTTACTGCAGCCTGAAAGTCACTTTGAGAACGGAGATTGTGTGCACAAATTAGTACGTTCCGAAGGGCAGGTATTAAATTTGCAGAAACCTGTTTTCGAAAAATGATACCATTTACTAAGTCTGAATAATGAAAAAGTTTATCTAATTTACGCCTTAGTGTCTCAAAACAATCAGCAAGTTTCTCCAAATGATGACTTATTATTGCGGCGGTAAAGTTGGTTTTATATCAGATATTCGCCGCACGTTCACACCTCCGATACCGACAGCTTTTAACAGAGCCTGTGAAAAAAGGTTTTCATTCACATTTACCTTATTAACAAAATGCACCTTTTATTTTACATTCATATTGTATTTTGAACAGTGTTTTGTTGCATCTCACCGCTTTTAATCAGCGTTATACTGAGTTTCAGTTTCACTCCTCCGGGAGTCTCTATGAGATCTGAACTCGCCACGGCTATCGGCTAACTAGCGCATGCAAAAACCTCATTTACATATTGTTTCCTTCCCCTGCATTTGCACGTGATGTCATTCATGCAATTATTTTTTGTAAATCACTCACAACACGCTCACTACCCGATTAACAAATTAGTACTCGTTATTTGGGATCTTAGTAAATCAGGGCCTGAGTGTAAGCGAGTAACATTCCAATACTTAAATGAGGCATAAATGTGGAGCAAATTCCTTTTTTCTCTTTTTCCCCCCTGTAAATGTTTTTCAAATATGACTAAATGCAGCACTATACTTTATTTGAACTTCTCATACGTGTGCGCACACGGCTGCTACGCTAGCAGCATTGTTAACACACTCGTCTGTGATATTCACTAGGGGGCAGGGGTCAGAGCGGAAACACCTCTAATTGGCAGGTTTCCAAGGCGATGTAAAATGCTAAAAATCTTTTCTGGCAAGCATACGTAAGTATAGCTATAAAAATTTCTCCTGTTGTGTGTGCATTTGCGACATCACTTCCTGTAGTGTATTGCATCCGGCCTGAAAATTAGACACGTGATTTTCCATTTTTGGATTATGTAGTGTTTTTTGTTGTGGATTAAATAAATAAAAAGCATCAGCAATAAAAATCATATCTATGAAAAATCGTTGTTATGATTTTTTTATTGTATACTTATGTGCGTAGTTTACATAAATGAGATTACTTATCTCTGTGTTTAGTGCTCAGTGCACATTTACCATCATGCAGTGAAATTTGTGTTTTATCATTTTATCAATGACAGCTATTAGCATTTCATACATTTTATTCCAGTTTTTTTCAGAAAAACAATGCCACGGCCTGCCCTGTTTTTTTTCTACTGGCTCATTCTTGCAAGGGTCGTGGATTTGTGGGTTTAAAATTCACCTGGTGCGAAAGCAAATTTAACTGCTACTGGAAGTTAATTCCTTTTTCTATTACGTTTCCCTGTCCTTTCCTATTCAAGTGTATTGGCCTTTTTTGCCAATTCATTTATTTTTGCCAAATTTTATTCACGTTTGGTCTTTCACCTGGTTGTTATCGGGTGCTGGCGGTGTTTGGGTGATGTAAGGAAGGCCTGAGGCGATTTTGTGTGTGTGTGTGTGTGTGTGTGGCAGCGGAGTGTTACGCAGCTCTATGCCATTACGTTCTTCTCCAGCGGCCAGATTGCCCCTGTTCCCAAATTGTGTTATGGCCGTACGCGGGTGGAATCTCATTTGTCTTGGAGTTCCGGCCTCAGAACGACCCGCTGCGCTGCGTGTCGAGGAAACACTAAAGCTCCTCGTATTTGATCAATTTCCCTTTTTGCAAATGGCCTTTTAGTGGCGATTGGCAACAGGCCATATAATGGAGTGGCATTTGTTTCCATCGACTGAAATGTGGAGCCCACACCAACCGTGCTTAATTCACAGCATGAGAGAGAGAGTGTGAGAGAGAGAGAGACACACACACACAAAGACACAGGGAGAGAGACACGGAGAGACACAGAGAGAGAGAGAGAGAGAGAGAGAGATACAGACAGAGACACAAAAAGACAGAGAGAGAGACACAGAGAGAGACACACAGAGACACAGAAAGAGGCAGAGAGAGACAGGCAGAGACACAGAGAGAGAGACAGAGACATAGAGAGAGAGAGATGCACAGAAAGAGACACAAAGATACCCAGAGAGACAGACACAGAGAGACACAGAGGCAGAGAGAGGCACAGAGAGAGAGACAGAGAGCCACAGAGAGAGCCACAGAGAGAGGCAGAGAGAGAGGCAGAGAGCGAAATAAATATATTTATGACATTATTGATGTAACATCTTGTAGTGTAGCTAGCAAGCTTTAGCTACTGTTAAAAAATGGATTTTAAAGTAGTTTTTTCCCAACACTGCCTATTAAGTACTATTTCGGTTAACAATCTAAAATGTTTTGGACGTAGGTACCGTTTCACAGAGAACATCACCACATTATTCGACACTAGTTGTAATGTACATTGCCCATATAAATTTAAACTTAATACATCACCCAAGCACATTACCCCCGGTTCTATTTAAGCTAAGTTCCACATAGACTACAAAGTCCTGCTTATGACATTTAAAGCTCTAAATGGTTTTAGCTCCGACGTATCTTGCTGATCTTCTGAAGCAGTACAGCCCATCCCGAGCACTTCACTCAGCTGAGGCAGGTCTACCGTTAATCCCGAGCATCACTCGCAGCTCAGCTGGTGGAAGATGTTTTTATTATATCACCACTAAACTCTGGAACAGTGCTCCAGAGAACGTTAAGAACGCTCTATAGCTCTATAATATTATTATTATTATTATTATTATCTGTTTTTATTGGCGTCAGCTTTTGACAGTGCGGAGATGATTGTGGGAGCCAGAAGTGTGGTGCCACAAATACAAAAGCTTGCCCTTTAGGTCCTGACATTCAATTAATCTGCTGCTTAAGACCCTTTTTAAAGCTGATGAGAGCTCATAGGAGACGCTAGTGAAGAAGTCGGGCCACTTAAGAGACAATTAGATGGCAGGTTAAAAGCCTAGAAGGAGTGAGAGCGACGAGAGCCGACCGCGATTGAGGTCTGGTTTTAATTTCGCTTCCGTCACGGCCATCGGGTTTGAGTCAAAAAGGGCCACTGTGTGCATTTACTTAGTTAGAGAGCCTCGCGTGTCGCTTGTTTTAAATGATGGCTTTCATTTCGCTTAGCTGGAACGAGTGAAGGACCGAAGAATTCCGGGACTAACACCGCCATCAGTTATGCTCCACAACCCCAGAGAGAGTAAGACAGAACCTTAGCTGATAGTTTTTGCAATGATGCCTAGATGCAGGAGGACACTAATTCGAATATCGAGTGCAATTATTCATCGTTGTCCATTTTTATTGTTATCTTTTTTGACCAGCTGCCTGTGTTTTGGTCCTTCTCTAATAAACAATACACGCAGCTTCCTTCTGAGAGCCGGAGGGAGGAAAAGATGGAGGTAAAGTGGGTTCACCGAAGAAAAGGAGCGATTGTGTTAGGTCTAGGCCACTGAAAGAGTGTATTTAAGGAGTGTATTCTTCAGCTGTAAGAATGGTAGGCCCCTTGTGCTCGCCGAGCCTCCCTCATCACCCTCGCTCTGCTGAAAAGCCACAGTGTGTTTCTGGGTCAGTGTCACGCCGCCCCCGTGTTTTTTTCTTTAAAGCCTTTCATAAAGCTTTTCTTCAGCTCTAGAAGTGAAGATGTGCATTTTTTCCCCCGCTGTCTATGTGTGTGAGTGAATATTTGTTTACTCTCTGGGTTTTTTACCGAATTTAGGTGATGTGTGTGTATTAGGGATGAGAAAATATAATCAATTCATGGATGCGTTACAATTCTCTTTTAAACAATTCTGCATTACGGCACAAAATGTCATAATCAGACGTGTGTAAATGTTTTTTATTTTTTATTACATTTTTTAAATAAATGTCAATTGTATCAAATATATCCACTAAAAAAATTAAAACAGCTATGGCCGTCAAATTCCTTTAAAAATTGCATTACATTTTTTACTTAAAAGGTTTAGTATTCAATTGCATTCGAATATTAATTAGGTCATAATGTTAGGCTGCCACAGACAGAGTGAACATTAGCACTAGCTCTACATATTGGCCCTGATTTACTAAGATTCCAAATAACCAGTACTAATTTACATGTGCAGTTAGTGGCTGTGTTGCGGGTAATTTATGAAGAAGAGTTGCCTAAATGACGTCACTTGCAAAATCGGGGGAAGAAAACCTTTATATTTCATCTCTTTATATCTCAGGCTTATATCTCATCTAAACTAATATAAAACCAACTTTACCGCAGTCAAATTAAGTCAGAATTTCAAGAAACGTTCTCATTATTTTGAGATGCAGAGACATAATTTTGAGAAACTTTAATATAATAGTGGTTTCATTTTGTTTTTAAATGTTATTTGCAGGTGCTACTCTGTGGTTTTATTTTTATCCGAATCGCCAATGTCTGTGTTTTTCTCTCTCCCTCCTCCCCTGAGGAAATTCCAGCCCGAATGAACTCCTGTTTTTCAACAAACAATAACAGTGGTCATTTTAGTCCAGTCCGAATAGACATCTCTGATTTTACAGGTGCATGTCGCCTTTTGCATTGGGAAAAAACTGTTTTTTTGGCCCTGCCACTCTCCGTATTTGGTCGTCTTTGCCCGCGGATGAGGAGAAAATATTTCCAGCAATCACAAAAGGATGGATGCTGTAGAAGAGTCTCTAAAACATGTAGCTGCTTTCACTTTTATCTATTAATTGTCTTTACTGTCTTTATAAAGAAAATGAAGGTAATGAAAAGAAAGAGCGCGATCCTGCAAGCTGATTAAATTAAACCATGACCAGCTCCAGCCGCTATAAAGCCTCACTTTATATTAATACACGCCCCAATATCATGATTGTAGTGTTCCAGAAATAAGTTCATGATCCAATAACGTGAATAATATCACAATGTGCCATGACACAAAACATCCGGGTTCATTAAAGAGGAGTCAGAAACTCGCTTGTCCCGTCTTCGTTTATAGCCGTCCCCATGAAGAGTTTTATCACCGAGGAGGCATGCAAATATTTTATTACTGAAGTTTTCCTGAAAAACTAATCTCGTCCAGATAGGGCTATAGACGCAATCCTCCGTGGACCCTGTTAGTAAATTAGCTTGCACGGTTTTTTTTGGTTGTTGTTATTTTTACACACGAAAAAACTCAAGAGGAGGGAACATCATCACTTTATCATAAACTGTTTTTGATTTGTTTTTATTTATTTACTCACAGCAATGTTTCTTTGACACAGGCATAGTTCACACAGAGAGGCCAAAGCCCAAATGGCTTCCTATTCACTATATATAACCTACTGGCCATTTGAGATTCAGTCACAGAAAAAGAGTGACTCCACTAAGTACCTGTTGGAAATTACAATCCATCGAATATCACTTTTAGGACATCATACTTTTGGAAAGACATAATTAAAAAAATATCTAAAAATAAATTATGCCATAAATAACATTATTATTATTCAGTGCCCTTTTTCTAAATGAAGTGACACACGAGTCATTTAGCCAAAAAGTTTAGGAAACATGCATTTTAAGGTGACTAAAAGGACAGCATTGGACCTTAAACATTTGGATGTGGAAAGCCTTGTGATTTTCATGATGGATGATTACATCCATGAAGATGCATAAAGAATCGATTCGATTTCATTGGACATGTTGTGTGAGTTAGTATTAATCTTAGAGATCTGTTTTTCCGTGTGTATGTGTGTGTGTGTGTGTGTGTGTGTGTCACTTATTTGTTCATATTTTTCTGAGCTCTCCCGCGCCTCATTGGTGCATCGTGAGCCGCTTTTGTTTCATAAAAGACATTTGTGCATATTCGTGTCTGAGGGGGTTTGTGAGCGCACCGCTCAATTAAAGAATAACGACACACTTGAAAGCCGAGAATAGCTTCAACATCGAGAAGTGACAAGTAAATGCGCCCTCTCGCTCTTATCTGCTCAAATGTTCTTTTTCATCACCTCTATCCATGCTTTCAAACATGTGATTTGTAAAAGAGCTCTCCACCAGCATATGGGAGTGCTTTCTAAATCAGGCCTTAAGTGTTTTAAAGAGGGTCTAACCCTGAATAAAATCCTGTTTCTGTGAGATGTAGAGTAATGCCTAATTAAGCACAAGCCATTGATGTACAGAATGATGTCTGATTATCTATAGGCTATATTAGTGCGCCCGTGCAATTTCACACCGTGAAAATTGGACCTATTCACTTTTTAAGCCGTGGATTACTGTTGGTCTTTTGTCATCTCGTGAAGGCATGAGGCTCTTTTATTTATTCATTATTAAGCAGGGAAGCCCTATTGAGGCTAGTGTCTCATTTTCAGAGCAGGCCTGCGTGTTATTAACAACAAGTTTAAAAAAACAAACAAACTGATAAATAACAACTGGCAGCAAAACAAGGAAACACAAGACAAGGAAATGAAAATGAATAACAAATTCCAGTAAGATTAAATAAAGCATACGTATAAAAAAAACCAAAAAAACGCAACCTACACCCAATCATAAAGTGAAAATCGCTTACATTCAGTAATATTAAATATCATGTAATCGACAAAACAACAGCAACAAAAAACTGTCCAACACTCCGGCCTAAATAAATCCTAGTACCAGACTAATATTTATACAGCACCTCAAAAACAGCCAAAATGCTTCACAGCCTTTAAAGCAGTGAAATAAAAAAACTAATTAATGTCATTAATGTAAAAATTCTTTGTAAAAATTTGCACTCAACATCTGAATTCCACATCATCACAAACCCAGAGAAATTACAGTATCTGTCATGCCAATAAAATATCTTGCATTACTGAATACGATAACCAGAGACCGTTCCCACAATCAGCTGTTTCCACGTGCTAAGTAAAAATAGGTTTTGAGTTCATATAATTTAGTTCTACATGTTGGAACCTGTAGCATTATATAATCACTTGAGCAGGTACCATATTCATTATTTCTGTATTTAATAAGGAGGATGTACACTACCAGTCAAAGGTTTGGACACTAGATTGAATATATAATTAATTGTCTGAAAGGCGTTTTGATAAAGGCTTATGGTTGAAATTTGTTTCTAAGACGAATGTAAATAGTGAAGTTAATGCCCATATTTACATTTATTTCTGAATCAAAATGTGTTTTTTTAATAAGTAGTTTTTACTTAAACTTAAATTGTTTCCCCCAAACGAGTAGTTTATGATTTAGAGCGTTAGGAGAAGCAGAACAACAAGTGGCTCGGCCTATTTGGGAAGTTTAAGAAAAGGCTCCTGGGTGAA
>JAOUQW010000027.1:1219478-1231326 GCA_028565825.1 Olivaichthys viedmensis
TTGGCTCTCACTTGCTTCTGTCTCTGCAGGTAAAATCCCAGAACAGCCTTGATTCTGTTTTTATCTAAAAAGTGCTCGATTACTGTTAATATCTTACGTTCTTTAAATGACTTACACACATTTCTCTGTAACATTTAGTTTTTTTGGGAAAATGAATGTTTGGAAATCATAAAATTTGCTTTTTTCAAATGACGCACTAATGCAGAAGACATCAAATAAACACCTAAGGCAAAATTTCTATTAATAATCAAGGATGCCTAAGCAATTTGCATTGTAGATTTCAAAATACATGTGATTTTTGAACATGTTGTTAACAGGTAAAAGTGGTAAAATAGGATTTTTTTCCCAGCAGTTATCTGTTACTGAACAACATTTTAAGGGTCTGATTTTCTGTTAATTTTATGCTGACATTATTCTTTAATACAAATAATTGTATTGGAAACATTCCAGTGTTTCCACATTTTTTTTGCCATCTTGAAAACCCTTTTTGTCTTTAACCAATGTACATATAAAGTTAAATAGTACTTATAAAGTTAAAGGTTTCCCGCCTAAATGAGAGATTTCATGAATTTATTCATTTTTGCTCCCAATCGGAGCCGCATAACATTGAGTATCTAATTATAATTTCCGTTCTTGTAGATAACACGGCTGCACAGTGTTTAAAAGGCTTTTGTTAGCTCGAGGAAGTGTTGGCACGTTGCAATCTATGTGTCACAACCTTTTAAATGACGTGTGACACCCGTCTGCCTGGTACACAAATAACAATTACTATACTAAAATGTTTTTTTTTATACAGTTTTAAAAAGATGCACGCTTTTATTTTAAGCAGCAAAATCTGGTCAGATTGGATCGGCTGCAATATGAAGTTTAGTTCCGAGGATTTTTTAAAGGGACTGTCTTAATGTCTCTTAAAGGCGTGCTCGGCTTGGTACCCATGTTCTCTCTCTTTCTATCTCTCTCTCTGTTTCTCTTTTTATGCTACGCCTAATACGGATTCTGATTATCCCCATCGGAAATAGTCTCAAGAATAAGAGTAATAACATGAATTATTAAGTTCGTTTTCTAAACTTTCTTAGTTATCTAAATTCAGATTTTCACATGAAATAAAAAAAATTACATTTCCATCCTTTAAAAATAAACGATTGTGTTCTGTGTTTTTTCCTCAGACGGGATGTAATTTGGGTGTGGATTATTCAGATTAGGCGCGTCTATGCTGTAGATAACGTCAGTGTGTGTATGAAGCTCCCGTCAGTGCCTGCGCCACTCGGCTAATCCAGTGGTGATGGAGGAGAGAGCACAGCGGCCTGCGGGACCCAGAACACAGATAAAGATGAAGCCTGATAAAGAAAAGACAGTGGAAGACGGAGATTAGCCAGAGGCACTCGCTAGCCCGGTGCAGGGGACTCATGGGAAATAACAGTGGCCAGAGTGGACAGGTGTATTGAGTCTGTATTCATGTGTGTGCGTGTTGGTGCATACTTAAGCAGCAATGGGTCTGTAAGCACATTTACATGTGTGGCTGGGCAGGTGTGTGTGTGGGGGTGTGTGAGTACAGAACTGTAATCTGCATTTAAAATGTATGATTGGTTATAGTGCCATTGGGTTTGGGAAACAAGTGCTTTATGATATAATGCATTGGGATGGATTTTGGTTTTGAAATGTAGCGTAAATGCATGTCAGACCAAATCTGTTTTAAATATGTCTTGTATTATAATAATAATAATAATAATTATTATAATGATAATAATAATAATATTATGTGAATGAGCCCGATCCATGATGTCATCCTAATATTCAGGTGTAAACTGGGTTCTGCAGCGAGCTCCGGCTGCAGCAGGTGAAAGAAATCTATAAGCATGGAAACAGAGACACAAGTATACACATGACACAAAAAACAACATGTGATCCTCCTGAAGCATCACGTTGCTACGGGACTTTTCCAATGTCAAATCAGCTTGTGAGTTCACACTAGCAAGCGACAGGCGAGCGCTCCTTTTCGATGCAAATTCACACGGAGCTGAATTTGAAATGATTTTTTTTCTATGATTCTATGCAAATTAGGATTGACATGACAAATCGATTGGCTCGAGCGAATTCCTCGAACCAGTCCTACGGAGCGGGTTGCCCGTTGTCCCCGAAACCTCCACTCTAACAACTTTAATTCCTAAACCGCATTTGGCGCAAAAAAAAAAAGGAGGCAAAGCCACGGCCTCGTCATTTCCTGGGTTACAATATAAAACACATTTTTTTATCAGAATGTAACAGAATGTTCTTGTGTGTGTATTTTGCTTCCTCATAACTGAATGAAAATAGCACACTCACGGTCACTTTATTTAGTTAACTTTCTAGTCCCCACAGACTGTTATACAATTGTTGCTATGGTTACGATTGTATGCTACGGTTTCGTTTTTAGTTCTCTTATTGTCGTTGAACCCTTTTCTCCAGTAATCCTGCAGGAATAAGGAATAAGATCACCACTGTCTTTGGCACGTCGCCGCTTCTCTGCTCTTTGAGCGAGAGAGATGCGTTTTTTTTTTCACTGGGCTAACTCGCAAACATCAGTTTGTCACTGTGAACCGTTTCTTTCTGTCAACAAACTGCCATGGAAATTCATAGAAAAGCAATGGATAGTCTGTCCTGCAGCTTCATGCATTTCTCGCACTGCCGTTTGGTATATAGATCAGCTTTTTGTCTGCCATCTTTGTTCGTGATTTACAGAATGATGATTTAGAGACGATTTCTGAGCCTTTTGGCTTTGGTAGGTCGCACTACAGCCAATCAGAGGGTCAAAAAATACTTTTTTATCGGCTCTGGTAGGGCAAAAATAGGGAATTGAAGCGAATTGATGGGTTCTGTGATGATAAAGTCCGTCTGAAACTGACACACAAACAGTCCACTCTTGTGGCATTCACGGTTTCGGAAGTTCTGACAGCTCTGAGTTCCCGAGTTGTGACCCAATTTTGAAGGAACCCATGGAAGTTCACAAATTTACGAGCTCCATTTGAATACACCATACAGGAAATAACACACACCTGCCGGCCAATCAGGAACAAGTATTTTCCGTGGCCATGGTGTAATACGAGATAACAATGCAATAGAAAATGCAGAATTTTTCCATCAGACACAAGATGATTAATTCAGCGTGCACGTCACAGAACGATGTACGTGTTCAGGCATTCTTATGAAACAGGGATGCATTTATTCATTGCAGCAACGGTTCTGTTGATTACAAGTGTGTGAGTGTGAGTGCTTGTGCATGTGTGAGTCTGCATAGGTGTGAATGTCTATACGTGTGTGTGTGTGTGTGAGCGATTGTTCTCCTGCAGTGAGGCTGTGTGAGCTCAGTGTAATAGTCTCATCACTAGCCAGAGGTGTGGAGCTGTGTGTTCGCTCCATAGGAGAGCTGAGAAAACACGGCCGCACACTGACAGGCGCTAATCCCACTGTAACACGTGCGTGTGGGTGTGTGGGTGTGTGTGGGTGTGTGTGTTAGGGATAGGCACAAGAGCTCGCAAGTGACAGTAATGATCAATCATGAAAACACAATAAATTTGACTGAAATCCAAACAATTAAACGTAAATCCCTCCAGAGACGGAGCCGTAATGTGCATTTAAACTTTTTTGATTGGTTACAGTGGTATAGGGGGCAGGAACTACTGAACTATGGCCTGATTGGTCTCGGGGGGCATTGGGGGCCGGAACTACGGTCCAATTGATCTTGGGGGCGGGATCTACAGGACTATGGTTCGATTGGTACTAGTGGCTTTGGGGGCGGGAACTACGGGACTAGGGTTCGATTGTTCCTAGTGGCTTTGGGGGCGGGAACTACGGGACTTGGGTTTGATTGGACTTCATGGCATGTTAACCATGATCCACGATAGGTCTGTTAGAACGAATTTCAGTATTTGAATACTATTTTTATTTTCAGAAATTCTTAAATTAAGTTTTTATGGGCAAAAAAAACCCCAAAAAACAAGATCTACTTTTAATCACCTAACCTTCTAACTTTCGGCTGCCCCACACTACTCAGACGCGCACCTGTGCCGTTACTATGACAACCAATGTGGATATGTGAGCAAATGTGATTACACTCCGAACAAATAAATCAGATTTATAAAAAAAATCAGATGGGAACTAATCCAATTGGTTACAGTGACATTGGCTGCAGGAACTGCTGTTTGGCAAACCCTTTTCACCTTAGACCCAAATGTTAGGTGTGTGAGGAGTATGTGTGTGTGTGTGTGTGTGTGTGTGCGTGTGTGTGCTCCAATCAGTCAGGGGTAGTTAGTAGTTGTATTGCTGGCTTTAAGATTGTTGGCAGATTTGAGATGTCTCTCTGTGAGCAGCAGCTGTCATGTGTATAACTCATGAACAAAAGTCTTGGAAAAGTTGTAGGAAAAGTTGTGGGAAATTATTTCCGAAACAGAGTGGAAGCTCAGTTGGCATCGGTGCAGATGTGTGTTGACATGACTCTGTGGTGAGAGCGCGGCTCAGCGCCGAGTCTTCAGTAGCGGCGCGTCTCTGCGTGGTGTGTGATGCAGTCTCCGTCACACACATGCTCCCTACCTCCCTCGCTCCCTTCCTCCACCAGCTCGCGGTAAGTGATTTTCCTGCGCCGCCGGCTGAGGCTTTGCAGGGGGAAGAGGATTTAATGTAGCGTGGAGGCAGGCAGCTGGGGGAATCACGGAGAGTGTGTGTGTGTGTGTGAGAGCGGTGGGACGAGCGTCTGAGATTTGCAGTTTGAGAGGACGCAGAAGAATCCTGAGCATCTCGGAAACGACTTTCACTTTGACCCTGATGCAGAAAAAAAAAATTCAAATGTTTTTTTTTTCTTTTTTTTTCTTGATGTTACTTTCGTGCTCATTTTGATCCATTAGTACTAAGTGCTGTGGTTGAGCCTAATGAGAAGTTATTTAATGGTTAATCTTTGGTTAAAAACATGCTACATAAGCACAGACTGTTCAGCAGTTCAGTAGTCGCAAGACGTTGGACCTTGACCACCAGAGGGATGGATGTCAGCACCACAGAGCTCTCGCCTGATCGGCATTTCTACTCTCCCGGTCAGGCTCAGGAATCAGTCTTCCTAAAGCATAGTCGTGTCAGGTCTATACGATTGCCACGGCCCTATCCCCCCCCCATCTTTCTGTGGTCTTTGTGCTCTGATGCTTTTGGGAAGCTCTCACCCCTGACCTGCTGTCTTTCATTGCGGCGGAGAGCACGGCAGGTTCACGGTGGCTGTCTTTCAGCACCGCAGACAATTCCAGAGACATGCTTCTCTCCCCTTCCTTTTGTCCCCCAGTCAGCGGAGTCGGCTGGCGGCCATTTTGTACCATTTTGTGAAGCCGTATCTGAATGCAGAGGTTTTTTTTTTTTTTTTTTTTTGAAAGCTCTTGTGTGCAGATAGAGCGCAGCACTCGGCGCCTCTCTCCGGCCCACTCAGCCAAGCAGGCCGATTAACCCAGCCGCACCTCTTTCCACGGCACACAGCTCTCTCTCCTTCTCTCTTCCCTCCAGCTAGCACTCTTGCTTTTTTTTATTTTGTCTCGCTCTGTCTCACTTGTTCTCTTTCATTTTCTCTAGCTTTCTCTCTTATTTTTTACTCTTTTGATCTCTCCTTCTGCTTCTTTTTCCACCTCTCTTTGCCATTTTTTTTAATCTTGCTGTTTATTTTCTTCTGATATCACGGCTCACCACTTTCTCCTTCTCTTGTCTTTCCTGTCTTCTCCTCTTCTCTCATGATCTTTCTCTCTGGCCCTCTCTGTCTCTCTTTCTCTGATCACTCACCATAACTCTGTACTGTCTGTCCTGTTTTGCTCACCGCTTTCCTTGTATGGTCAACGTTTCCTGTTCTCGTTTCCATGGTAGTTAATTAGTCCCACCTTTTTCTTGTTGCCTCTGTCTAAGCTGTCTGTTTAAACCCTCTGGCCCTAATTTAATAAGGTGTGTGTGTGTGTGTGTGTGTATATATATATATATATATATATATATATATATATAAACACATGCAAACTTGATAACACCCGCATAAAAAGTGCAAGCTGATTTACTGACAGGCTCTACGGAGCATTGCGTCTTTCACATGAGCAAAATTGAATGTTTGGTCCATTTTGTGTGTTTGCCTTCATGAATATGTAATTTGGGGCGTTTCTACGTGCAAAATACAGGGCGGAGTCAATGCAAATCGATTCATTTAGCACCCACAGTGTGATTTACTGCAGCCTGATTATGCCTGATTATAATATTATGCCTTAGTATCGCAGAATAATCAGAAAGTTTCTTAAAATTATGATTTATTATTATTTAATTTTATATGTCCGCCGCACGTTCGCGCCTCTGATGGCAACATAATTTTAATAGAGCCTGTGAAAAGGTTTTCATTCATTCGTACCTTTCGAACAGAACATACACTGTTTTATTTTTTATGTTCATATTGTATTTTGAACAGTTTTTCAACCGCCGTTAATCGGCGTTATACTGGATGCGCAATTATGCACGTGTGGCAAGTTTCAGTTTCACTCCTCCGGGAGTCTTTTAGAGATCTGAACTCGTCACAGCTAACAAGAACAAAAACACGCAAAAACCTCATTCACATATTGTACTTTGCACGTGACGTCATTCGCTCAATTATTCCTTCACTCAATTAAATCACCTGCAACACACCCAATAACTGCCCATGCAATTTGTCACTATGTCGTTTGTTTGTCATTCTCAGAGTTTCTCTATTAACCTCATCCAGCATGAGCACTTTTGTCCTGCATCAAACTCCCACACCCACATGTTAGCGCAAAACCTCTTGAAACAAAAAGAGGACATTGGCTTTGAACAGCCGTGCATGAATAGTCACTAACAAAGTCAATTGAACATGACCACGATGAAATCCCAGCCAGTTTACACCCACCAAGAAAACCTGTAACGCTGTGTAGGAATGTAGAACCGCAGTGGAACTCCCCAATGAGTCAATGCTAGCAGCGCCGCTGATTGGCCATTCCTAATTATCTCAATTTTTAATCCATCGACAGCTAATCCATGAGTAGATCCGACTATCCGCCCTCTGCCATTGCAGCCCTTTAATAGATATAATTTCTGTTTTAATAGACTCTTGCTAATGTGACTAACATTGACTTGCTTTCACAGGCATGGTGACTGGCTGTACGTAAAATGTGTGATTGCGTAAGTCACAACTGGCAAATGGTTAGGCTGCGCTCGTGCACTCAGTCAGCGACGTATCTCGGACTTCCACAAGCCCAGAGTGATGTTTTCCAACGACAGGGAACATGATTGGTTGATTCCACTGTCATGTCCTAATTATGTCCAGCTCCTGAAGTCCTGACCAATGGGTGAGCTCGCTTAGCTACAGTATATCTACCAAGTTACTACAGAAGAAAATAAATCCTGATTTTATTCCTTTGGGTTTTCTCTGAAGGCCTAGAAAGCCCTGAGGGTTTCTCCTCTAGCAGATGCTGGGTTGCAAACAATGTAAGTAGAGGGATGTCTATGAATAGACTGCTAGCTAATTGGCTTATTAGCGGCTTGTGGAAATCAACACGCTCAGCTACAGCCTGACGGAGAGCACAGGGGCCGCTAAACAAACATGACCTCTAGCTATATGCAGCTGAACGTAAATAACGTTATGCTTTGTTTCATTCATTGCTTGCAGCTGTCTCTCAGTGGTTAAACTCGCATACACTCGCAGTGCATTGTGGGTAACACACACAGCGCCTCAGCTTCTGAGACTGCGCCGTATGAGCACCCGAAAGCTAAGTAGGCATAAATTTCAGCATTTGGGACACAGCTTTTAACTTCTTGTTTATTTTCTTGTTTACTTTCTCCTTCTTTCGTATTTCCTGTTTTTCCTCTCTGTCTTTGTTGCTCTGGCCTGAATGTAGAACGTTAGTAAGTCTTGTTATTTTTATCCTACTTTCTCTCTTACTTTGTCCTCTTTGCTTTCTCCGTTTCTCTTCCTCACTCCATTAGTTCCATGTTTCCTTTCTCCTGCACAGCTCACGACTCTCTTCTTCTCGTCTTCGCTTTTTTGGCCTGAATTAAGCATGTTGATAACTTTTCTGCCATTACAGCTCACCACTGTCCCTCTCTCTTTTTTTCACATGAGCAAAATTGCACGTGTTGTCCGTTTTGTGTGTTTGCCTTAATGAATATGTAATTTGGGGTGTTTCTACATAAAGGTGTAAAATAACAGGGCGGCGTCAATGCTAATCGATTCATTAGGAACAGAGACTGCGTGCGCAAATGAATATGACTTAAAGGCAGGTATTGAATTTGTGGAAGATGGAAGACAAAATGATACCATTTACTAAGTCTGAATAATGAGAAAGTTTATCTAAATTATGCCTTAGTGTCTCAAAACAATCAAAGTTTCTCAAAATTATGACTTATTAAGGTTTATTAAGGTTTTCATTCGCATTTACCTTATGAGCAGACACACACTCGTATACAGGCTTTTATTTTGCGTTCATGTCGTATTTTGAACAGTTTTTCGACGTGTCTCATTGCTTTTAATCTGTGTTATACCGAGCTTCGGTTTCAGTTTCACTCCTCCAGGAGTCTCTTTGAGATCTGAACTCGCCTCGGCTATCGAGAACAATTAGCGCACGCAAAAGTCTCATTTACACATTGTTTTCTACCCCGATTTTGCACATGACAGCATTTACACAATTATTCTTTGTAAATCACCCGCAATTTATTCAATTGCACACGCAAATTAGTAATCGTTATTAGTAAATCAGTCTTAAAACCCTGTCTCTCTGGCCTGAATGGAGTTAGTAAGACGTGAAGAAGTTTCTTGCTTCATTTCGCTTCTTCCTCATTTTCTCTTCCTTTTTCTCTCTACACACTCTCCTGCTCTCCGTCTCTGTTTGGCAGTCTTTATATTCTTTTGCTAACACAGCTCATGACTGTCTACTCCTCTCTCCTTCTCCTTCTCTCTCTGACCTATGGAGTGAGTTTGTAAGACCCTTTTCTCCCTCATTTCTTCTTCCTCTCTCTTTCTCTCAATTTCTTCTCTCGCTCTCTTTCTCTCCGTCTCTGTTTGTCACTCTTTATTTTCTCCTGCTAACACAGATCCCAACTGTCTCCTTCTCTCATCGTCTTCCCTCTCCTCTTCTCTCCTCTCCTTCTCTCTCTCTGGTCTGAATGAAGTAAATTAGTAAGTAAATGACAGATATGTGTGTGTGTGACTTGAGGGTCACTGCTGAGTTTGTGTTCTCTCTTCCAGCCCTCTCTCTGTTCTTCAGCTCTTAATGCATTAGCTCGTAGCAAGCTGAAGGCAGATGTGAGCCGGGAGGGTGTTTCCATTCCTGAGCTTCATGCGAGCTTGAGAGACGTGGTTTGGCATAAATCTGCATGTGTGTGTGTGTGTGAGAAAAGATCAAGTGAGAGGGTGTGATCATCTCCGATGTTGTGTTAGGGCCGTGACACATCAAGCCAACGTCGCAAAACTAGCGCCAACCAAGGCCGACTGATCATCACCTCCTGCCGCTTCATGTCTTCTGTGACAACTTGAACACATCACAAAGACGTGCGTACGCATGGACGCTGTGCAGCTGCGTGGACGGAAAAACTCTCCATACCAGGAGGGGGCAGTAATATGTATTCATAATAAATAATAATAATTTTAAAAAACGGAAGACAGATTATCATGGAAAGAAGCCCCAAATTCCATATTATTGACATACAGTTTGTGCAATGGTTTGCAAGGTATTCAAATAACATGGCTATATGTACTCATTTTAAATGGTTCGCTGCATTAATATAGTTACAACAGAATACGCTGTGCGTATGTGCTCTCGTTCTCCTCTCCTGCACCTCAGATCAGAGAGATCTATCTCAGCGCCGACCTTTGACACCAATTCAACAGGTTTAATCGACACTGTCGGGCGCTAATTTAACTTTGGCAAGAAAATGAATACCTGAATAATCTGCCATAAATACAAACACAAACGCCTGCTTTCCAGCGACGCACTGTGTTAAAAATGACTCAAGACCTCTTCGCAAAACAGACAATCTTTGCTGCCCACGTCTCCCCAAACAGTCTCTCCGCCATATTTGTTTTCATTGGTTTTTTTCTTGAGTGCAGAAGCTACAACGACGGCAAGTTGCTCGGACTCCATTTTGGCGTTCAAGTTATGTCTACAGTCCTCATGTTTATCTTTGTGAAACAATGGGATTTTGGGGTCAGGTGCTCGTTATCGGAGGATCCCTCCAGACGAAAGCCTCGTCTGCACTCGATCGTGTAGCGTACACACTGCTACGTCGACAAGACAACAGATCACAAGCGACACATGTAATGTGAGCATTCTGAGATTTTGAAAGTGTGAGAGGGAGAGGGAACGGGTGCAGTGTCGGGTCGAGAGGAACAGGCGTCTCCCTGAGCAGTGGGACAGCACACACTCCTAATCTGCTCATTATGCCAGCATGTGGCTGAGCCTTCAGCGCCAACCTAACATCTCGCTGTCTGTCTCATTTCTTTCTCGTTTCTCACTTTGGCACGTTCCCTCTTTTCTCACCTTCTCTTTTTCTTTCTCTCTCGGCAGCGTTAAGTCGTTCGATGATGCCTTTCGGCCTGATGAGGAGGGAGTTGGCGTGTGAGGGTTACCCCATCGAGCTCCGCTGCCCGGGCAGTGACGTCATCATGATCGAGACGGCCAACTACGGACGTACCGATGACAAGATCTGTGACGCCGATCCCTTCCAGATGGAGAACGTGCAGTGCTACCTGCCTGATGCCTTCAAGATTATGTCACAGAGGTACACAGAAGTGTGTGTGTGTGTGTATATGTATGTGAGAGGGCTGTTTTTTTCCAAGAACCGGCCCATGTTTCCACCGGTTTAAGGACCAAACCATTAGATTATTAGATGTGGGCGTTTCCCATCCCACAACTGTGCAGGATGTTACAAGTTGCACTTCTGGCTTTGAGAACATATTTTACTAACCAAAGTCAAATCCTTCATACACAGCCCAAAGACACGCGAGACAAGAGGCGAATGATTTGGTAGCTTTTAGCTGTTTCTTCTGAGTGTGAAGCTGTTTAAAGGAAGCTTTATTAACATTGTGGCACCTATTCAGTTTATTGAATATCCAGTAAAGTAGTTATGATATTGAAGTTTTTTCAACAGTAACCTTCAAACCCCCTGTACTGTTCACATGGAGCTGGTAAAATCGTACACACAATTCGCTCTCAGTGAAACAAGATATAGAAATATCAACATTTTACTCAGATGTGTTGGGAAATTACTAAGCAAAGTAGTATGTATGACTAAAATGATCACACTTAGCATCAACCACAAACTGAACTTCCATGGGTTCCGTCATCTTAAAGACAGCAACGTTGCATCACAACTCATAAACTCTGTACATTTTGACTTGTGAAGTTAATATGGATTCTTCTCTTAATCCTTGTGTAGTCTTAACATTCTGGACAATCACCTTGTCCTAAGGGACAAAAATGACCCTAAGACAATCTTCATACCCTGGTGGTGTACAGCTTTCATGGAAATATAAACAATAAGGCCATGTTCCACTTTTTCTAATGTTAGCATCACTCTTGGAAGAGTCACCAAATTTCAAGTTGTAAAAATATAATTTAGGAAGTTTTCTCTTCTGTTAAACATGGTGCCGGGTCATTTTTGACCCTTAAGACAACGCAAGGGTTAAACACAATGAACACGACCGTATTTGAACGTTACAGTACTGTACAAAAGTCTTAGACACATGTAAAGAAATGAATATGGGGACATAATCCCCATCAGAGATGTGAAGCGCAACTATGCTCAGAAAATCCATGGACACTTTTTGGACACCAGGGACACACAGCGTTTGTGGCAGGGCATT
>JAOUQW010000027.1:1256578-1269668 GCA_028565825.1 Olivaichthys viedmensis
AAAAAAAAGTAGGATTTTTATGTAACATTTTTCCACTGTGTGTCTCTGTTCCACGCTTTTAAAGTAAACACTTCTCCCATTTTTAGGTGCCTCAGTGTCTGCTCTCTCTCTCTCTTTTCTCTCTCATGTTAAAAGCATCCAGCCTCCTCGTCCCGTCCCGTCCCCCCCCCTCCTCCTGATTGGTCGATATCTCTCTCCGATCTCATGTTCTCATTACAAGCAGCAGCAGGTTTTCAGAGTCTCCCTCCCAGACTCGTCCTCCTCCCCCCTCTTGCTCCTTTTTCATCTTCCTCTCTGGCCTCACACTCCTTTTCTCCAGCTTTCCATCCATCACTGCCGCCGCTCTGCCTTTTAATCCCCGCTCTTTCTGTCCAGCTTTGTTTTGAGTGTGGGTCCAGAGGGGAGGCTAACGTTGCGATTGCAATCGTGGACACTTCAAGATATTGTCCCTGGTCCCACGCTCCCTTTGGGAGGAGGCTGGGGAGCATTTGCACTCCCGAGATAAAGGTCTGTTTGGAAGGCAGCATAAGTACAGCTGTCTTCTAACGCGCCGGCCATTAAAGCTACAGTACGTAACTTTTGCCGATTTGAAGCAACCAGGTCTGTCTGCAGACCGCAGAAGTAAGTCTTTGGCATTCAAATATGTATTTTCACAGGTTTTGTTAGCCTGCCAGGTACCATGAGCTAACCTAACAGGATTTCTGGGAGGATTTTTTAAGTCATATTTACAAATGTTCATAATGTAGCTGGCTAACTCGGCAAACTGTTGAAAAAAGTGATAAACCTTATTAAGGAGTTATGCAGCTATCGTGATATGAACATTTTATATCAGCGCCAACTTAGTGCACTCATTCATTGCTTTTTTCTGTGGCACCAATTATCTCGCAGCTATAAACAGCCCTACCAGCTAATCAGAAGTCCTACAGCCTGGGCCTAAACTGGGTCTAAACTAGGCCGAAATTGTGTCTAAACTGGGCCGAAACTGAGTCTAAACTGGGCCGAAACTGGGTCGAAACTGAGTCGAAACTGGGCCGAAACTGGGCCGAAACTGGGCCGGAACTGGG
Organism: Olivaichthys viedmensis; assembly: GCA_028565825.1. Taxonomy (NCBI): domain Eukaryota; kingdom Metazoa; phylum Chordata; class Actinopteri; order Siluriformes; family Diplomystidae; genus Olivaichthys; species Olivaichthys viedmensis. The sequence continues at coordinate 1,257,643 of JAOUQW010000027.1, forward strand.
CTGAAACTGGGTCGAAACTGGGCCTAAACCATCCCAGTTAATTTAGCCTCTAACCAGATGCCACATTTACCCTGCCTCCCCTCTGGATCTCAATCCTGGCCCATTTCCAAATGCGCTAACTGCCCATGTGTTTGCATAATCTCCATCCTGCCTCTTTGGCTCCACTAATACGCATATGTCCCATTTAGACATCTGTATGGATGTATCATTACACTAAAATAGCTGAATTTCCGCTCATGCTTGCTATTTTGTTTCATCTCTTTACCTTAATGCTGCCCAAAATCACACAACAACAAATGCTGTTCCTTTTTCCAAACACTGTGCCCTCATCAGGGATGTAGTGGAGAAAAAACAACAACCCACAATTGGTAGTGCCACATCGCTTCTCTTCTCGTTTGCATAAAGTCAACTTTATCACCTCTCCCGGCCCCACCCACTTCGCTTCATGAGGGAAATACTTATGATGTTATCACACAAATATCCCATACTTTCCACCTTTTGAGGGACTACAGAGTTAATGAACTCTCCTGAAAGAGAACTACACAATTCTTGTTCTGCCCTCCCACTGCACTGCAGGAACTGACCGTTATGTAAAATAATAAACGTGACAAACCATGCAACGGTTCCTGAGTTTCTGAAAAGGTTCCTGCGGTGGGTTTACTCACTTTTTTTTTTTTTTTACCACTACATCCCTGTGCCTCATCCCTTCTTCCTCTCTTCTGTCCTGCCTCTCGCTCTAATTATTCCCTCTGTCTGCTGATCTGATTAGCGATCGAAGATTTGTGTTGTCTGCGCTCCTCGTTCATTAACACACGTTGCTTTAAGGATCGATCAATCGTCAGCTTATAGATTCTGGGAATGTGCTTCTACGCTCAGGACCTGTCATTGTTAGAGAGCTAGAATTACGTGTGCACACACACACACACACATGCATACACAGCTTTATACCTCACTTTTGTGTGTCTTCTATGTAGGGAGCACCGGAAGGATTGCTACACACACACACACACACGTACAGACGGCAGTGAGAGAGATGGAGTTTTGCATTTGTGTGCCTATTGTTAAAGCGAAAGGGCTCGAGGGTACACAGGTGGTTATGAATTTCAATGAGAGGGACTCGGATACAGTTAGACCTCTTTGGACATGCAGTACAACCGAGAGAGAGAGAGAGAGAAGAGCAAGACAGGAAAAAATAAATAAAAACAGCAGAAGTCAAACCATATAATAAGCTGTAAATAAAGCCTCCTAAATGTTCCTGGTTTTTCAGAACAGTAGAAGGATCTAACATCTTTGCAGGCTGTCCATCAGACGGGGGTGGGTAGCAAACAGGAAGTAGTAATAGGTGTAAAATGGGCGGAGGTGAGGATATTGCACTGTACATAGAGTGTACATTAAACTTTCCTTGAGAGAAATGTAACTAGCTACATGGCAAAAGTAGATTATAGATCAAATACACGATCAGTCAAAAGTTTGGACACTGGAGTGAATCTATATTTTTCATTGTCTTAAAGACATTTTGAAAATGGTTGAAATTTGTTTGTAAGACGAATGTAAATAGTGAAGTTAATGCCCATGATTCCATTTATTTCTGAATCAAAATGTATTTTTTAATAAGTAGTTTTTACTTAAAATTTAATTGTCTCCCTAATCCAGTAGTTTATGATTTAGAGTGTTAGGAGAAGCAGAACAACGAGTCTCTCGGCCTATTTGGGAAGTTTAAGAAAAGTCTCCTGGGTGAAGCTCCCTCATGAAGCTGGTTGAGAAGATGGTGAGAGTGTGCAAAGCTTCATCAGGAACACTGTTAACAATTTCACATAGAAACTAGTTTTGGATTTGTTGAACACTTTTCTTGGTCACTGCATAATTCCATATGTGTTATTTCATAGTGTTAATGTCTTCATTATTATTCTAAACTAGTAGAAAACAGTACAAATGAAGAAAACCATTCTATGGAGTAGGGGTGTACAAACCTTTGACTCGTGATGTACATTATTATATAGATTATGTTTCTTTATTACCTAACATAAAATGAACAAAACTGTGCACAACCTGATGGATTCAAAATACTGTGTACATTAATAAAATGAAATCGTGTCATCAGTGATTTTGAACCCCAGTTTACTCTCATCTGATTGGCTAAACACAGTGGACTCATTTGCATAAAGTTTAGCTCTGCGTCATGGCCCATGCAGATCCGTCGAATGTGCAAGTGGACACGTAGAATGAACAGTGGTGACAATAATTACAGTTACAGCGCTTCACACACACACACACACACACACTGACTGTTTCACTCTTTTTACTCAACACTAATATAGCATTGATCCAAAACCAGCAAGATGACAGGCTTTTTTTCCACTGAGCGCCTGTTTGTGTGGGTCTGTACGCAGCTGTGTGTGTGTGTCTCTGTGTGTGTGTGTGTGTTTGTGTATGCCTGCATATGTACCCTACGTGTGTGTGTGTGTGTCTGTGTTTCTATGTGTGTACGTGTACGTATCTATGTAGAACTATCATAGCTAATTTTGCTGCCATTGACTTTAACCTCTTGCCGTCTGCAAACAGGCAGGACGTAATGTCGGAGCGCTGCTAGTCCACGTTAACGCAATGCTAATTCTCATTTCACAGGAATAACCTTTGACCTTTCTCCGTTTTCATTCCTCTGCCTTTCCTCTGCCTCCACACACACACACACAGCAACACTCTTCTATTTACAGATCTCTCACTTTCTCTCTCTCTCTGTCTGTCTTTCTTTCTTGCTTGTTCTCAAACACACTAACACATTAATACACAGACACACACACACACACACACACACACACTCTGCTACGTCTCCCTCTGTTCCTCTTCTTCCCCTCAAGCCCACACGCACTCACGCATACAAAAGCACTCACGCACTCACACTGACACACGCCACGCTCACACACACACACACACACACACACATGCACGAGCATGCACCATTACCCATTCTGCGTGGTGAAGGTGCAGTGTGGCGCGCAGCACTCTGCCCCCTGCTGGCTGTTCACTCTACCTGCCAGGAACAGGTGCGACATTCAATTAGAGCAGCAGGCTCTCGGTGGGAGGGGCTGGACCAGGTTTACGCAGGGCTGCAGAGCAGTGCACCTCCCATACACACACACACACACACACACAAACTCTACAGTGAGTGTTTATCACCAAATCAGATAACTTCATTCAGCTTCCAAATACTGACAAATTATTGCGAAGAGCCCGCTGCTGCAGGAAAGGACAATCTAATGCCAAATATTTTTAGCATAAATCAGCAGTTTGGTGGATTGTCATTGTTTGATCTGTTTTGCAGACTGTTAGAACCTCATTACTTTTTCTAGAATATAAAATAAATAAAAAATATTTAGAACATTAGATCCTTGCAAATTTTCTAATGTTCAGTAGAACATAATTTTTTGTCCACCATATAGAATTTTATTTGTTTTTGTTTTTTTACAATTTTATTTGTTAATTTTTTAGAACATTAGAACCTCATTAGACTTCTCGAACATCAGAACATTGTTCACTTTTCTAGAGCATAAAAATCAGACTGTCAGAATCTCAATTTTTTAAATTTGAAGAACATTAAAGGCTTGAAATGTTTTTGCATTAGCTCTTCTAGAGCATTTAAATGATGGACAGAACCTTGTTAGCTTTCCAAGACCACTGGAATATCATTCTCACACTATCAGAAGCTAATTAACTTTTTTAGAGCATTTGCTTTTTACTAGGGCATTATAAGCATTGGAAGCTAGAACTCCTTAGGCTTTCATTAGCTGTTTTAAAGCTTTAGAACCTCATTGGTTTTGTAGAACATCACAAGTTCATCAGTTGTTCTAGATCATTGAACCCACATTGGTTTTTCTAGTGCATATTCAGTTTTAAAAAAATATATATAGTGTTAGAGCTTGTTTATCTACAGTTTCAGAACTTCCTTGGTTTTTCTAGAACATTAAAAAACCTCATTAGTTTTCCTGAGCATTAGACTCTTACTAGGTCTTCTATATAGTTTGACCCTTGTTAGTTTACCTTATTAGTAAACCTTATTAGTTTTATCTTGTGCTATATACTATCTTTTTTTCTCTAGAGCGTTAGAACCACATCATGTTTTGCTAGAGCATTATACCCTCATTAGCTTTTCTAGAGCCTTAGAACCTAATTACCAGCCACCATGCAGACCTGTCAGAGCTTTAGCACGGGGCTCTCCATCACACAGCCGGACGCGGGGTCGGAGGCGCAGGTTCGGGCGAACAGCCGCTGTGTTGGTTCCAGTTACAGGCTCGGCGTTCAGCAAACAAACACAAGCTGGGAGGCTAAAGCTCTTATTTGCTTGTGGATGTTGAGTTAGTTGGGGGTTGGTTCTGTCCAGTAGATTACACGGGCTGTGTTAATAGAATCTCAGAGACAGAGAGAGAGAGAGTACACCTACAGGAGGAAAGAGCACAGGTCAAGCTTAATAAGTCCATAAATCCTCCGAGGTCAGTTCAAGACCTCACAGTAAATTTTTAGTGTGTGTGTGTGATTGTAGTATAAATCTCAGCAAGCTCTCGACAGTAACCCAGGCCAAAGCTGTGTGTCACACTTGTATAGAGAAAGATTTAGCATGTGGCCAGCGCAACGGGCTACTGGAGTCTGATTGACCTGTGTGTGTGTGTGTGTGTGTGTGTGAGCGTGTATAATTGTGGTGTGTAAGTGTATGTGTGTGTGTGTGCTGGATCTGTCCCAATTCCTTTTCAACACAGTATGTTCATTCTTTATGGGTCACCTACATAGAGCAGGTCACTGTTCTGTGCTGTGCGTTGCTATTTCCCGTTTCTCCCAGGAAGGTAAGGATGCCTCATTCTCCCCGAAATCTAATAATATCTGCGTTGACCTGTTCTTATTTGGGATTCAATAGATCCATCATGACTAGGAAAAGCGTTCATCCATCCCATTATAGTTCAGAAACTTTGAGATAAATCTGTTTTTTTGCATAAGTTTTTTAAATGCTACACTGCAGCAGGATTTCAGCCCTTGTGGTTATGGATATTATGCAAATATTTCTCGCCCGTAATGAGTGTGGCGTCGGCTCGGTGCTTTAAAGCTGCACAGCAAGATCCGGTTTAAATAATGACAATATTATCCGTTTGGCAAAACGAGGCAGTGTTTAAAAAAAACAAAAAAAACCCCACAAAATAAACATGAAACCAATAAAGAAATTCAATAAAGGCACAATAAAACATGAGTTACCCAAGTGAAAAGAAAACAATTAGAAAGCATTTTAAAGTACTGATTAAAATAACAATAGAAAAAAAAATAGTTACAGTACACTGTGTATATATATAAAAAAAATAAACAGACTCTTTGACTGTTTTTAAGCTCTGGTAATGGAGTAAGGGTGTGTGATGATGAAATGTCTGTGGGCAGTGAGTTCCTGATCTTTGGAGCCAGCTCCATCCCTCTGCGAGTTTAAAATCCAATTTGGTTCAGGCTCTCTAACGCGTGTAAGGCTGCCATGAGACATTAGAAGATTTAAAAGCCAGTAACACAGTTTTGGAGACAGTAGAACAAGCAGGATGCAGCCAAAACCTTGTAATTCACCCCCTCTTCCTCGGTACTGTAGAAATGCTGTCGGCGGCACTTTGTCCAAATTGGCGGCCTCTTGGCAGTCTTATTATGGGATCCAGTGAAATGTGCATTACAGTAGTTTTGGAGTTGAGGATCGAAGGCAGGAGTTTGTGGGGTAAGGAGAAGGCTGGAATCTAAATTCCTGACACTCACGGGAGATGATCAGAAATGAAGGGGCAGTGCTAGTCTCCAGAAAGGTTTTGAGTTCAAATTCCAGAACTGCCACAGAGCCACCATAGGGCCCTTGAGCAGAAATCTTAAGGCCTGTTCACACCAAACACTGTGTCGCTAAACGTCACGAAAGTGCAAAATATTCACACAACCCTTCACACCAAGCTCGATGCATATTTTCAGCATCATTCAAAAAAAATGTGCACAACATAAAGCCCACAAGCAGCAGCATTTTTGAGCAGTGATGACGTGTTTGTCATCCTCCTCCTAAACAAGCAACTTAAAAAGAAAAGACAGCCATATGGGGTACATCCAATTCGTAATAAAAGAGGCAACACTTCCTCATGATTTACCTATATCTCAATCTGCTTTACATATAAAAGATCAGAAAGTCAAAACAAAGTATTTATAATCAAGCACATTGTAGAACCAATGTACAATCACTATGAATTTACGTTAAATATAGTGTTAGTGCTATAAATCATAAAAATCATTAAAAAAAAACAAGATTAAAGACCCAATAGCTATGAATAAACTAAATTAAACAAGTATATATTTAATCTGGATTTAAAAACACCTATAGAGCGTTCCTAACGTTCTCTGGATTCCAGAGTTTAGGGGTGATATAAGAAAAACATCTTTAAACAGCTGAGCTGCGAGTGATGCTCTGGATTAACAGTAGACCTGCCTCAGCTGAGTGAAGCGCTCAGGATGGGCTGTACTGCTTCAGAAGATCAGCAAGATACGCCCAAGCTAAAACCATTTAGAGCTTTAAACGTCATAAGCAGGACTTTGTAGTCGATGCGAAACTTAATAGGCAGCCAGTGTAGCTTGACTAGAACCAGGCTAATGTGCTCTGACTTTTATGAACTAAAATTCCTACATTTACATTTTACATTTACAGCATTTAGCAGACGCCCTTATGCAGAGCGACTTACAGAAGTGCTTTGTAATCTCGATCAAAACAACATATCCTCATGCTAGCACAAATAGGCCATGGTCTACGAGTACCAGCTAAAACCCTGTTAAACAGGAGTTAGTATGAAAGTTAGCATAGCAAAGAAAACAGTACGAGTCTTCGTTTGAAGACATCCAGTGACTGAGTTGCTCGGACGGCCAGGGGAAGTTCATTCCACCACCTGGGTGCCAGTACAGAGAAGAAAATTCCTAGACTATCTAATGTAAAGAATAACCCTTGATTTTCAGTGTGGGACAGAGGATGGGCTCCCCCTACTGAGTCTTGGTTTCTCCCAAGGTTTCTTAGCTCCATCGTAGGGAGTTTGTCTGGAAAACTGTTTTGAGACAATCTGTATTTTAAAAAGAATGATAAAAACAAACTTCTATCCTGTTCTATTCTATAACAAAGACTTCGTGAAATTATCAATATAATATCAATAAGTTTCTCAAAGTCAAGAATGACACAGGACTTTCCTGAGATTCCTGAGAGCAAGACGCTGAGGCTTTGGTGTGTAGAGCCAGATTTCACCGTCTGCTTAGTGCGTTTCTCTTTGCTTGAGCAGCGATGACATGCGAGAAGCCCTAATGTCCATTACCCTTCCCCAACTGCTGCTCTTGTGGCCTCAAGCAAGTCATTTAACAGTAGGCTGCTTTTCCGGTGCCACAACCTGGCCACTGGTCCTTTTTTATCCCAGCACGGGGGCTTTGCAAACAGCAACAGTCCTAGCTACTAAGATTAGAAATACAATTTAAAACTCGCAGACGTACAAACATCCCCTCAAGCTGTCAGACCTACTTTAAGCCTCAACATCACTATTACCAACTACCATGCCATTACCATGTCAGTGCCACCACCCAAATGATATCTGATCAGTGGTGGTCTCTTTCCATTGATGGACAGGGTAGAGGGGGGCTGTCAAGTTGTGCATAGTGACAGATGGACTACAGTCAGTAATTGTAGACCTGCAGATGGGCTTATGGGGTAGGTGGACCTGATAAAATGGCCAATGAGTGTAGATACATGGTAGGTGTACCGAATAAATAGGCAACTTTATATATACTTATCATCAAGGAACCAACCAGTGTCAGCCAGGAGACGTTTTGATTCACTGTGACGTTCTGACCAGACCCAGTTAAATACACCTGCGGTTTTAAAATTTCTGAATAAGACACTATGTTGGCCATGGTGCGATCTACCAGAGCCAAGAGATTAAAACACGCGCCTAAATCGTTTTTTTTAACATCACCAACAAAGATGGTGGTTAAAAACTGGTCTATACAAAGCCAGAGAGTGAGCAATGCACCAGACAACAGGACAAAGCTTTTGATTTTCTGCAAATTTACACAGCAGTTTGGTGACAGATGGAAATGGTCCACATTGGCACACTGTGGTTTGCTAGTTAGCCTGATATCTATAGTTTCACCGGAAATAAACGGCAAAATTGAGAATTGAATTTAACCCTTGTGTTGTCTTAAGGGCCAAAAATGACCCGTCGCTATGTTTAACAGCAGAGAAAACCCTCTAAATGATATTTTTTGGTGACTCTTCCTAGAGTGACCCTAACATTAGAAAAAGTGAAACATTGCCTTATTGTTTATATTTCCATGAAAGCTGTACACCTCCAGGGTATGAAGATTGTCTTAGGGTCATTTTTAACCCTTAGGACAAGGAGAGTATACAGAATGTTAAGACTTGGGTTAAGATCTCATGTTCCACTTTTAGTCGCCTGACATAAGTCTGTCAAAACACACGTTTCCTAAACTTGTCGCCTGATGTAGGAAAAGAGCTCTGAATAAATGCAAGTTTTTAAAATTATGTACTAATTTTATAATAAATTTTTTTTTTTTTAAATGAGCAAAGTATGTGTCCTAAAAGTGATATTACATGTAGGTACTTAATTTCCTTAACTTAATTTAAGTGTAGTATATAGAGTCTACAACACCATTGTTATACCCTATGTAGTGATCATGTATAGTGACATACAGTCTCAGATTCCTTGTTCTGTATTCTCCAATCTCATCAAGCATTTTAGGAGGAGACGCTGTGCTGTTATGTTGGCAAAGGGAGGTTGCACAAAGTGCTAAATGCAGGGGTGCCAATAATTGTGACACATATGGTTTTTAAAAAAATATATATATATATTTTTGGATAAGGGTTGTTTATTTTCTTGGAATAAATTTACTTAAATTAAGGGTTAGATTTCTCTCATATTTTCAGTGTGAGATTAAGCTAATTAACCACAAAAACATTTTTTTATAACCTTTTTTAACCCATATTTACCAACGGTGTCAATAATTCTGGAGCTGTGTAAATTATAATGACATATATAAACATTTATGCACAATCCTGTGTAAAAGTCTGATTATAATGATTTGTGCATTGATGCAGAAGAGAATCAACTATTGAACTGAACTGAACTTTAACTCGGTGGCGTAATTCAGTCATACTAAAGGTCTCTCGCTCTCTCTCTCTCTCACTCTCTCTCTCTCACCTGGCCTCCTCCTCGTTCTTCACGGAGCTCTTGCAGGACACGTTAGACACGTAAGCACCCGGCGTGCAGCCCAGCGACGCGTACGTCACGTTGCACACGGACAGGAAGTTGGGGCGGAGCCGGCCCACGCTCAGCTTGGCCATGTTGGTCAGAGATTGGCCGATGCAGCAGCCGAACAGGAAGCTGCCCAGCTCTTTATAGAGGAAGGACACGTAGGGGTTTTGTATGAAGGCACGGGAGTTCACGCGGCGGAACCGCACGCAGTAACACTCGCCCAGAGCGATCTGAAACGCACACCACACGGCACAACAAAACCTTTAGAGAAGCTGAACGACATCAACAAGACAGAAATGAGACTTTGAATAGTTTAAAGATTTTTTAAATAAAAAAAATGACAACAATCAGTATTTAAAGATACGGTCAGTGATTTTTGGTGCACGTTGGTTGACGCTAGCTATTTTGAAATTCAGTGTTTCCTTCAAAGCCATGCCCCCAAAATGCAAGTCTAGGCCAGAACGCCTGAATGCTGGTGCAAGAGGCGGAGCTTTCTGACTTTCTGACAGGCAACATGATTGACAGGTGAGTAGAAACGCCTCCTTGTCCTGATTGGCTGGATGTTGGTGGCCCACATTTTTTTGTTTTTAATCCCGTTTACAGTCTGGAGGGTGTCACAGAGACAAGAGTTTCTCCTCTGAGCAGATATTTTATTGAAGATGCTATAATATGAGGAAATTCACCAAATATTACACACTGTTCTGACCCCACCTTTAACAAGGTACAAGGGGGAAACATGAAACAGTTGGTGAGAAAATAGACACAACCAACAATCAAACAACACGGCTACACACTGTTTAAACACTAGGCGCACTAAAGTTTCACACAATTTACCTGGTTTATTATTAATAACAAACCATATTACATAACTTCACACTAAAGCAGCAGTCACACCAGACTTTTGCTGGGTTGGAGCTAAAAATCATACAATTATGTGCGCTCCTGGTTCCTGGTGTGATGTGATTTTGGATGGAACGCAGTGGATCTTGAACTACTAATGTTAGCTGGCTAACTTTTTTTTGCAACAAGCCTCATTAAGAACATGGTGTGTAGACGCTACTTAATAATTAGCAGTTCCTTCACTTTATTCTTTCAGATAGAAGAGGTCACTTCTGTGCAAATCTGTGTGGTTAAAGTTCACCTAGATTAACTCAGCGTGAAGCAACATTAACCCCTGTTCTTTCCCATTCAAGTGAACCAGGCAAATTGAATTCACACTCGATCTGGTCCCCTAAACACACACATACTCTCTGCTCTCTGATGAATAGGAATCCAATCAGCTACGTGTTACTATGAGGTTTTAAAATTAGACCGTGTGACATCACTGGCTGTGGTTTTAATCAGTCTATCGCTGTGTTCGAAATGATCCCCTACTCACTAGTCCCTACACTGGAAAATCATCAGCAATACATAGAACCCTATTATAGGGAACAGAATTTGTGGTAACCGATTTCGTACACTACAGTACACGGGTTTGCTCATCACATTGCGTCACAGAAACACACGCACAAACCTAAGGGCAATAAAGTAACCGAGCCGAAATATAAACCCAACACATGACTATAGAAATGACTTAAATAAAAAATTATTAATCCGCTGCTTACATTTGTAAGAAGTCGAAAGGGAAGTTGTCATCTTATCGTCTTCTTCTTCTTATCGAATCAAACCAAACAACGCAGTGCATTATGGGTATTTTGTGGCTGCTAGGGTACATCGTTTGTACACGTCCTATAACGGTGCATTGTGGGACTGAAAGAGTGCACTGGATTTTCTCGACTATGTTTTCGGACACCACCACAAATTGGCAGACTCCGAAAATAGTGCACTATAAAGCGAATAGGGCATCGTAACGGACACAGTGTAAATCTTTGTTTTATGAAACATGCCATTGAAAAGTCTTGTAGATGTACTGACAATACCCATGGTACTCTCAGAAAACTTGATATCACATTATCATGTATCGTCCCAGCCCTACCAAGTATTTTTATAAATAAATAATAACAATACAAAGAGCACCAGTTTTCTTTGACAATTCACCGAACATAATTTTTTACTGCATAAATAGAGACTAAATAAAACAACAGGAGACAGAAGGTAAAGATATTAACCTGTTGTGGTTCTGGATTTTCCACGAAGAGATAACATCTCTGGCAGCACTTCCCTGAGTGAGCGTGTGTGTGTGTGTGTGTGTGTGGGAGTGGTGGTGGTGGGGAATGGAGGTTTATGCAAAGATAGTGTATATCTCTAGTAGAGGTGAAAGTGAATGTATCCTTACAATCTCTATCACTGAAGATTGCAACAGTGAGGGAAAAAAAAAATCTACCAATAGATGTAAATCTGCCAGAGTTGCCAGGTCTTTGAAAGTTCATCCTCAAAATACGAAATAGCCCAAGTACTAGACATTTTCCTTGAAGCCTTCTAATACCACAAGTGGTGTTCAGGGGTTTGATGTCAATGTTAGATGAAACTAAACTGACATTCAAACACCAATGAGCCGTTCTTTCCTTGTTAGATCGCAATGAATTTGCTGTGGACGCAAAGATGAGGAAATAATGCATGAATAAATAAAGGAATGGCCAGTTCAAACAAGGTCCTGTCACCACTTCACTTTAACCACTTCACTCATTAGCTGTTGCTACCATACCAAGACAGAGTACATCTGCTGCTGCTGGGACACTTTCCCCAGTCAATATTGTTTACAGACATTTTACAGACTACCCCATTTAATATTGTTCT
>JAOUQW010000027.1:1275482-1289013 GCA_028565825.1 Olivaichthys viedmensis
AGAGACAGAAGCAAGTGAGAACCAAAGTTCTGCAGAAGAACCGTGGCAAGTTCTCCAAGATTCTTGGAACAACCTACGAGCTGATTTCCTTATAAAACTGCACGACAGTGTGTCTAAGAGAATTGATGCAGTTTTAAAGCTAAAGCCTGTGAAACACCAGCATACTGATTTAGTTTTTGGTTTTTAGTGTTTACTGCTTTTTATAGTATTTTTTTATTTCGAAAAATGATTATTTTTGAAAGCGTCTTTGCGATACAGAATTTGTCTGAGACTTTTGCACAGTGCTGTGTGTACTGCTTTTAGAATGCCTCCATGTGCGTGCAAATTTTCTTTCTTCAGCTTGACCGTTTGATTAATCTTTTCTCATCTTGTGAATTTTTATTGAAGCTAAATCTGGCTGCATATAATTGGTGTAAAAACAGCCGGGTTAGATACTTACAGAACAGAGAGCACTTAAGCATCAAGCGGAGTGTAAAGAGGAAAATGATGAAGAAAAGACAGAAAAAAATGTTATATAAAAGTGGCGGAGAGGTCGTGAGTGGTTTAGGGTACGTTGACCCAGCTAACAAACTAAGACTAACAGTGTTAGCAATGAAAATGATAAGTGAAGAAAAAAAAACACATGTCATTTGTAGCACCTGTCATCTCTTTTATGAATTTAGCACCCTTGTTATTTAAAGTCCAATTTAGCAGGAAAAGGGTGTGAAGGAAAAAGGGTGTGATACACCGTGTCCTCGCAGTAATTATTTAATGTGTTTTTTCCTACAACACATAAATATATAATTATTAAATAATACAGTTACATGTGGGCTGGAAAATGTTGTAGCTAGTGAAAATCTTGTGGTTGTTGAGCTTTAAAGTTCTGCTGTGTGAGTGCAGGGTTACTCTTCTCTCGTCTATCCTCGTCTCTGCTTCCACCCACTCCATTCCTGTTTTCCTTTCTTTTCTTTTTCTTTCCTTTCATTTTATTCTTTTTTCTTTTTCTTAATTTTTTTGTTTTCTTTTTGTTTTCTTTCCTTTCATTTTATTATTCTTTCTTCTTTTTTGTTTTATTTTTCTTTCCTCTCCTTTTATTCCTTATTCTTTCTTTCTTAATTTTTTTGTTTTCTTTCCTTTTACTTTCATTTATGGTTCTTTCCTTCCTTTTCTTTTTTCCTTTCTTTCCTCTCTGTTCCTTCTTTTTCCTTTACGCTTATTTCCTTTCCACATCTTTTTTCCTCCTTCCCATTACTTTATTTTATTCCCTTTCTATTATTTTCTTTCCATTATATTCCCTTTCTTTACTTTCCCTTCCTTCCTGTTCATTTCCTTTCCGTTTCCTTTTTTTCCTATTATTTCCCTTCCGTTTCTTTCCTTACTTTTCCTTCCTGTTCACTTCCATTCTTTTTCCTTTTCTGTTGCTTCCCTTTCATTTCCTTCATCTTTTTCTGTCTTTCTCGTTATTGTCCCTTCCTTTCCTGCCTTTTCCACTTTTTTATTCCTTTTCCTTAAATTTCTCCTCTTTCCTTTCCATTTTACTTCCCTCTTCTCTCTGTCTTCTTGGCTTCTCTCTGTCCCTTTAGAGAGCTTCTCTCGGGTCTCCCCAGTCTCTCGGTCCGAGAGTGTGAATCTGCGTCAGCCGGCTAATTCACACTGCTCCCATGTGGGCCGCCTTCTTCATAGAACAGATATAGAAGCGATTGTGTGAGTGTGTGTCTCTGTGTGTGTGTGTGTGTGTGTATGTATATGTGTGTGTATGTGCATCAGTGTGAATGCTCACATGCATCCGAGCACGCCACAGATCGAGCGACTCGGGCACGGCTGTTGTTTATGAAACATGACTGGTCCTGATGTGCATTCCCGTTTGACGGAGATCCAAACATTCGGCCCTCTCCGGCGGTTTTACGCCGAGGCTCAACACGCTCGCGCTTTAAATAGAAACGCCCAACACAAAGCTGGCGAAGTAGGCCAGGGCTAAAACACACTCACGGCTCAGCAGCGTGCGGGCCCCAGCAGCAGCCAGAAGGCGCTCATCCATCATCCCTCCCTAGCTGTAGTGCACTTCACACGTCCCCTACTAACCAGCATTTACATTCTTACATTCTCTCACTGGAAGCAAAACCATTTATCTCATGCCTTCTCTCCAATCTCTCTCTCTCTTTTTTCTCTCTCTCTCTCTCTCTCTCTCTCTCTCTCTGTGTTCGTCTCTTTTCCCTTTCAATTTACATTCTAATCCTTCACATCCCTCCACCATGTCCTCATGTCTCTCTTTTTTCCTTTTTCTTTCTCTTTATTGCCCATTTCTTAATCTTTTACCCCATCTGATTTCTCGACTTTGTAATCTCTTCCCCTCCTTCTCTCTCTCTCTCTCTCTCTCTCTCTCCATCTCCTTCACTGTCTTTCCCTCTTTCTCTTGGCCATCATTCTGTTACTCCTCTGCATTCTTCCATCATTGTCTCTGCTTTTTTTTTCTTCGTGCTGTCCCTCTATATTCTTTCACATCACTTTTTCTTTCACTTCTTTTTTCTGTCATCATTTTGCCCATGCCATCTCTCCGTATATACCTTTCTCTGTCTGTCTGTCTCTCTCTTTCTCTCTCTCTTTCTCTCTCTGTCTCTCTCTCCCTCCCTCTCCCCAGTCTTTGTGTGTCCGGGGACTCTGTTGAGGGTTCAGGCGGCGAGTTCACAGCAAGAGGCGGAGCATCAGTCGGGGGCGTGGTGCAAAGACCCGCTGCAGTCAGGTGACCGGCTGTACGTCATGCCGTGGACGCCGTACCGGACAGACATGCTGTACGAATACGCATCATGGGATGACTTCACCCAGAACCGCGCCACCACCACCTACAAGTGAGCACTCGTCCTCCTCATCGCCACCTTTACATCATGAATAAATACGCATATGTATCAAGACACACCACAATAAACAGCAACATCGTTAAACAAGAGATTACTCAAATTAAAGGAATACTTCAGCTTTTTTTCAACCTAATCTCTACCTCTGTGTCTAAGGGCAGATGTTGAATTCCATCAATAAACGTTTATGCGAAACAGGTTTTCGCTCTCATGAATTCCTTAGTCAAATATATTTGTAAATGAAGCTCTAAATCTGTTTAATCCATCCATTCAGACATGGGACTACTTTTTCAGAGGGAAGAATTTGTGATTATGTTACCAGAAACCACAAAACCTTTGCGAAGGGGTAAGGTAACCGGAACTACTTTTTACTGTATTGCTCCAGTGTTGGAAAGTTGGATAAAAGTCCATAAGAACAGCTTTAGTAAGACTTTCTCTCATGTCTGTCTCATCCTAACACCTTTATAGTACTAGTGTAATAGTTGTAGTTTTGAATTTGCGTTATATAGTCGCTTATTTTTAACGTTTATTGACGGAATTCAACAGCTGCCCTTAGACTTCCATTACAATAGATTTTGGAGTAAACAGGTTTTCTGTTCTTTTCTCAGTGCAGGGAAACGTGTCAATTCTTGTCCTTGGTAATCACACATACACTACAGATACAGTGGATAGAGATTAGGTTGAAAAACTCTGGGGTATTCATTTAATTAAATAAATCTGTCAGAATTAATACAGGATGGTTCTAGGCTGAGTTCTATTTATTCTGTGTTCAATTAGCATAGTACAGACCTGAGGCATAATACATTATAAAGTAGAGTACAGTAGGGTCCAAAAGTCCACTACTCAGTTAATAATTATTATTCAAGAAGACATTATTTAAAAAAAAAAGATTTTGTACGATTATTTAAAGAACATATTATTCGTAAGAATATATTATTTATCTGTTCAAGAAATCAGCATATAAAATTTAAAACTGAATATCCTGTTTCGCACACCATTTTTTAAATATTGTTCATTGTTAACTCGATGTTAATCATTGGCATCTCTTAAAGGAGTACTCCAGCATATTTTTTTCATCCTTAACTCTATCCGTCACATCTGTAGCATATGTGTGATTACCACGGACGAGAATTTCGACTGCACTGAGAAAAGAACAGAAAACCTGTTTACCCCAAACTAATTTATTGTTGATATCTAAGGGCAGCTTTAAATGTTTAATTGTTTCAAATATGCGACTATATAGCACAAATTCAAAACCACAGCCGTTACACAATAAAGGTGTTAGGATGAGACAGACATGAGAGGAACTGTTCTCCTCAAGGTTTTTATTTGTCACATACACAACCATACAATGTACAGTAGTGCAGTGAAATGCTTAGTTGCTGGCCCGATAACTGTGTGCAGGAAAAAACTAAACAAATATAAAATAAAAATATTTTTCAAAATCTAAGTTAAAAGTAATATGCTAAACGAAGGGGTATGATAGTAGTGCACTGAATAGTCTGTGTATATCTATACATATCTATATATCTACGTGATAGCTACATCCTGGACTTTTATTCAACTTTCCAACACTAGAGCAGTACAGAAAAAAGTTCCGGTGACTTTACACTTTCCCAAAGGTTTTGTGGTATTCATGTGCCATCACCCTGCATCAACTACACTGGTAACGTTGGCATAACCACAAATTCTTTCTCTGAAAAAGTAGTCCCATCTCTAAAAGGACCAATTACACAGTAGATTTAGAGTGAATTAATAAATTCCTTTGACTCAAGAATTCATGAAAGCGTTCTATAAAACTACGTGTTTTACATCAACGTTTATTGATGGAATTCAACAACTGCCCTCACAGTTTGGAGTGAACAGGATTTCTGTTTTTTTCTCAATGCAGGGAAATGTTTTAAAATTCTTGTGTATGGTAATCACACACACACTACAGATACAGTTGTCATGGTTGTAGCGGTGGAGGCAGGACACAAGCACGAAGCCACTTAACAAACATTTATTTTAATCAACACACTCCAGAGCATACGCAGACCACAGAAACACACATGGGACAAGAAACACAACAGAAGACAACTTGAGACAGAAACACGGGGATACTTAAAGGGAACAAACAAGGAACAGCCGGTAACAATTATCACAATCAGACAGGGCAGACTAGACTAACACAGAGTTCGGAGATCACACGAGGCGGCGTGCACGTCACAACTGGAGTATAACATTAATGCCTGATATTCACGGCCCTTTATGCGTTATTGCTTTGACTCAATAAAAAAAAAACTTTATTTGACTTTATTTGTTATCATTATATTAAAATATTTTATTAATAAGTAAATATAGATCAATATTATTTGTATTAATATAAAAGTAGTTTAAAATAATATAATATAATTTATATGACTAAATATAGCACAGTTACAGTAATGGACATTAATATATAATTTAATTAGTGTTTTAATACTAATGAAAAGGAGGCAGACTTTCAGAATTTCGGAAGCGACTGTGCATTAGTGGTGATGATTCATCTTATATTTCCTTTATGTAGAATAAGGTGCTGTAGTTTTAGCATAATAAGGGACATTTAACCTGATAGGTCTCTCGTTCCTGACTCTCCAGGCTGCCGAATCGAGTGGACGGTACGGGCTTCGTGGTGTATGACGGCGCCGTGTTCTACAACAAGGAGCGAACGCGTAACATTGTCAAATACGACCTGCGCACGCGTATTAAGAGCGGTGAGGCCATCATCGCCAACGCCAACTACCACGACACATCGCCTTACCGCTGGGGGGGAAAGTCAGACATCGACTTGGCCGTGGATGAGAACGGCCTGTGGGTCATCTACGCCACCGAGAGCAACAACGGGCGCCTGGTGGTCAGCCAGGTAAGGGATGAGAGAATATCTCCTTAAAGAGAGTTGTAGGAGGAAGTGTAGAACATGCAAATTCCTCTACTCACAACATCTCCAACATCTGCAACACATGGCTTATTGTTTTAATGCTTTATTAGGATATCCATTATTGTCGCATTTGCTGTTATTCCTGGGGTGCACATACATTTAAGACAATTTATGCCAACAAATTAGGAAAAAATGTAAAAGTAAACAATTAGCACAACCTAATTAGCTACTATATAGCAGTTGTTAATTTGCTACATTCTCTGTGTTAGATGATTTATAACATCTATCCCCACAACACGTTCACACTACACCATCTTAAACCTTTTATCCTTTAATAACGTGTCAATAATACTGACACAAACCTATGCAGGACAAAAGTGTCATGTGAAACAGACCAGATTCTGGTTGTTCTCTTTGCGTTTGATTCACCAAAAATATACAGTACACTAAGTTGTCATTTCTTTACGCAACTCGGTGTATATTAGTCTATAAATTCAATCTAGGGCTGTAAAATTACTGTAAAAGTTGCTTTTGAGTTATAATTACTTCAAAGATTTAGTCTTTGAATGTTAATGAGCTTATAATTTTATATTGTTACAGACTGCAAACGTTTGCACTGAGTGTTCGTCTCTCTTAAACCACGGAAGGTAAAAATTGTGTCGCAAAGAAAATCACAAAATTTTTCCATAAACATTAATGTTTCAGACTTATTTTTATTTATTTACCCACAATAATGTTTTCTTGTCATTGATATTTATCTCAATTTAAATGTAAAAATCTGCCATCTTCAACTCGTCTTCACGCAGGACTTTTTTTTCTTTCTATTTGCTATATGTGCTCACTACATAGGGTATAATATAATGGCATTGTAGTACTTACGTAGTGCACTATAAAACTATACCAAATAAAACGCCGTTTGAGATTCAGCCACAGAAAAAGAGTAATTCCAGTAAGTGTCTGTTGAAAATTAACTACATAATTTAGCACTTTTATGACACATATTTGGTTTGTTTTATATGTAATTAGAAAATGTACAGTATACATTGGCACAGCGGGTAGCGTTGCCGCCTCACGGTTCCAGGGCAAGGTTCGATCCTGGTTACTGTCTGGGAGTTTTGCATGTTCTAGGTTTTCTTTGGGTTCACCAGTTTCCTCCTACCTTCCAAAACATGCTGCTAGGAAGATTGGCTACTTTAAATTGCCCCTAGAGGTGAATGAGTATGAGGCCCTGCGGTGGACTGGCGCCCCATTAAGGGTGTATTCCCGCCTTGCGGCCAGCGTTCCCGGGATGAGCTCCGGAAAAATGAAATGAATTTTTAAAAAATATGTGAAAATAACGTATGCTATAAATCCTATGCGTTTATTCACACCCATTCATAGAACATTGAATCTTAAACTTTTGTCTTTGAATACATAAATAATAAGACAATTATTAGAAATTTGTTCTGACAGCGTAATTCGGTCTAATTTACAGTGCGAAGCTCTTTATTAATTCCAGTACCAGGATATCATTTGCTCTTTGGGTGAAATAGTTGAAATCACCATTTAAATGATTTATGATTCATTGAATCAAAGTGTTGGTGTAACACACAGGAGTTCAAATTGGGATTTAAGAGGTGGGAGAGCCATACTGTGTGTGCTAACAGTGTGCAGTTTAATTTATATGTTATTATAAATTCTGTCTTATAAGTTCTCAACATTGATATCAGGGAAGTGTGATTAAAACAAGTTTTCGATATATTAGTTTCTGTAATAATGCCGTAATTTATCTAACTAACGGTTGTTGGACAGACCTTACGTCTTCGATATTCCTCGTTTGTTCATTTTGGCATCAAAATGATATTGAAATATCTTCTGCTTCTTTTCTGGCAAAGATACATGATACCTACTAGCCTATAAACTAACAGAATTTAACACATTTAATGATCAGTGTATTTATGTGGCAGTTTGATTGCCTTGACTGAAGGAAAACATTTTACAATTTCACAATTTTCTCTATAAAGCAGTGTGAAGCTTTATTATGTTGTTATTCTTATCACCATTATGTCATGCTATTTCCATTAAATCATAGTACCGCAGCTCAGCTCCGCTTGCCGTTCACATAAACCAAAAGTCCCTGGATGTATGTGCTCATCCTTTTCATTTAGGCCTTTCCAAAAATCAGAGTTAAACTTCGTAGCTAGGGTCAGAATATAAGCAGACAGGCTCTGCATGGACATATCCAAAAGTCATGATCCTCAACATGTGTAAACAAAAAGAAACTAGGGAGCTGAAGTCATGACAGAATTGCAGTAGACACATGCAAGACTTCACACAGAACACGAACACTACATGGACTATATATACATCCTCCCTCCATGACAACAAGACATGAAACAAACTAGACGCAGGTGGAAATAATGATGCGGGAGAGTGGTCAGGGTGGAGCTGGACTGCGCTTGCACACAGGAAGCTTCTCTGACAGGTGGTGTATTTAGTCCTGACAATGTGAAACCCTTTTCCTCGCCTGCTGACATGCCGGTTTTTCAGACGTAGAAGGTTTTCTGCTGCAAGTGAACGCAGCTCGTGTCGTCATGCTCTGAGTGAGACTGAGACTCTCTCTGTGTCTCGGTGACAGGTGAACCCGTACACGCTGCGTTTCGAGGGCACGTGGGAGACGACTTTCGACAAGCGCCTGGCGTCCAACGCCTTCATGGCGTGCGGCGTGCTGTACGCGGTGCGCTCCGTCTACCAGGACGACGACAGCGAGGCCGGCGGGGATCTGGTGCTGTATGCCTACAACACCAACCGCAACCTGGAGGAACCCGTCCACATTGCCTTCCCCAACCCCTACCAGTACATCTCCTCCATCGACTACAACCCCCGCGACAACCAGCTCTACGTGTGGAATAACTACAACGTGCTGCGCTACCCGCTGGAGTTTGGACCCCCGGACCCCACCACAGGTAGAGAGAAAGAGGGAAAGCTAGAGGGCAATAAAAACCAAGCCGAGAATGTTGTGTCCGCAAATTAAACTTAATTTGCATTGGGTTAATTAATGCACAAACCCTCTCCAACATTGTAGGGTCTTTACTTTTAATGCTAGCACTTATTTATATTTTACAGATCGGTATTAAGTGGGTTATTGCACAATAATACTATGGTAACAAGTACTTATCCACAGACATGTTCATTTTTTAGCTGTTTAGTTAGTAAACACAGCTGTAACAAAATAAAGGAAACACATTGAAATTAAGAGTAAACATTAACTCTCTGGTTGTAACTAAATAATTTGTAACTGTTGCAGTAATAAGCGATTAATACTTAAACAATTAGGCTGTTATTGTGGCTTAATCTTTACAGTTTTTTGGGATAAAATGTTCAGCTCTTGAAGCAAAATCTCAGCTTAATCAACATGTCAAATTAATTCTATTAAAATACTGTAGGGTTTTATAACATGAGGGTTAATACCTGCAAAACAATGCGACAATAAGCAATTCTGAAAAATCAATAAAATCTGGACAAAATGTTGCTAAATATCGATATTTTTATTTTATTTTATTTTGTGTGTCCAAGCTTTTGACTGGTAGTATATTTCTGAGTAAAACGGCATATTAGGGCATATTTGGTTTTAACCATTGGAATTTGATTGGCTTGTGAAAAGTGGGTGTTCCAAAAAAAACATGGAGTCAGATCTAGACCCTAGAAACATGTGATGTAATCAAAAAATCAGAGGCCGTTTAGAGGCGGGAAAAAGTCTCTGCACTTTAACGAAAGGGTATTTTAAGGGATTAGTACAGATGAATCGTGCACCTGATCAAGGACACGAGCTAACAAGGTAAAAAAGGGCAGTTTTGATTCCAGCTTGCCTACAGAAGTTCAGAAACGGCACTGCTTGCAATATCCATCTTGAATGTTTTTTTTTTTTCTGATTTATATTATTTATGAGACTGATTTAAATGCTTTGTCAATACTGTAACCTAACCACTCCTGGTGTGATCACCACTTATAAGTGTTTTGTCCAATTGCCCCCGGCCATTTGTTTCAATTTTATAGCCATACAACTGTAACATTTATTATGTGACAAAATCCCCAGTCTATCTTTTCATCTCAGTAAAGAGCAACACTGATGGAAACAGAGCCCCAAAAAGCCCTTCCCATGATATAAACGTTCATTTCATCTTATTACTCTCAAGGTCAAAATGACACAAACATAGTTTCTGTAAGATAAATATGATTTTAAAAAGAGACTGTTCATGTCTGAGTGCATAAATCTTCATGTTGGGAAAAATAGTTTTGGGTCATTCAGACTCGAACAGAACACAAAGGTCAATATGGTTATGCAAATAATGTTACTTTGAACTGGATGGAAGTGAATGAAACTGGAAGGCAGCGCGAGATAGAACGAGGGAAAGGCAGTGAAAAAGGAAAGAGAGAGAAGAAGAAAGAGTAAGAGAGCTGGTGGATGGGGAAGAATAACTTTCTGTCTTCCTTTCTCCCTTTCTAACTTTCTCCCACAATTAATCTTATTTTAATCATATTCACGGTTTTTGGCTACCTCGGTTAATTAAATGTAGTCGACTGTGAGACTGCTAAAGTTAGCTAATGGCTAATGTTTATTGACTGTAGTGTTTTAATAGTCTATTTGACCGCATAATCTGGAGGCTCGCCTACGTTCGTATGTATGTATTTATTTATTTTCTAATTGTTTTGTATTGCAATTTAAAATATTCAATTCATGTGACTTAGGAGTGTCTTATTCTGACTCAGAGACTTATACACTTGAAGAAACACAGGCTTTTAATGTACAAGATGAAAGAAAAGCCTACTTTCTGTGGATTTAATAGGATAATATTATTTTCCGACTGAATAATTGTGGTAAATAATCATGTCTATCATTTTAGTCATTATTGTGTAGCCTTAGTTATTCCTATGTAGTAACTGTAATAAACTGGAAACTCAGCGTATGTGCATATATTAGGATGCACACAGTCAAATGCTATCTTAAACAATCTTTTTTGATTCATTGAGAGATTAATTAATGCTATAGGCTGGTTTAAATGCTTTGGTAGTACTGTAAGACTTTATTCACACAGCAGGGCAAATCTGATTTATTTCTTATTTCTTAAATCAGAATAATTAATACATTTGTAGCCCAAGTGTCATATTACAAATGACCAATTCTGCTTTGTGTGTTCGGACTGTGTAGTGACATTTGCTCTTAGATCCACATTGGTTGTTATAGTAATAGCAGGTGTGTGTATGCTGAGTAGTGCAAGGCAGGAGAAAGTTAGGTACTTAACTAGCAACATGGAGATTTTGCCATGGATTATGGTTCTGAATGTATTCGGTGCAGAAAACAGCCACAACAACTGTAGACGGTGGCGTACGCCATGTTTGTTGCTGCTGTCACCGCGGGTACTAAAGTTACTACAGTTACAGTCCTCCATGTTGTTGGTTTTGTTGCAAACCTCTGATGACAAGAAATGCAGCGCACTCAATAACCAAAAAACAAAACAAACAAACAAAAATGTAATCCCATTTGACAAGATCACAAGTTGCTTGAAAACTGCATTGGACTGGACTGATTTGGTTTGAACCGAACTGAAATTATCTGAATGTCACGAAATACCAGGACAACCAAGGTAGGATCCAAATGCAGATCTGTTTTATTTAAACCAAACAAGGGGTGTACAGGATCGTAGTCAATAACTAGGCGTATATATCCAAATGTCCGTGTAGCTTTCACCAAAGCGGAAGTATCCAAAGGGAAATCCAAAAAACATAATCCAGATAACGGGCAGAGTTCAGTAACGGAAAACCAGACCAATAAACGCTCAGAATTGTCTCTCATAATGAGGATGGCAAAACTTTGCGAAGAGTCCTGGTGAGTGTCCCTGTTTATATACAGTGTGCTAATGCTAATGTCAAACAGCTGTGTGAACTGATGACCCGGAAGTATTAGTATTCTGGGGAACGGGACCTCTGGTGGTGCGGGGGGGTATTGTCTATGGTGTCGGGGCATACCGTGACACTGAACTGAACCGAATTAAATTAAACTGAACTGGACTGGACCGAACTACACTTAATTGAATTGAACTAAACTAAACTGAACTGGATTGGACTGGACTGAATTAATTTAAACTGAACTGAACTGGATTAAATTAAATTAAATTAAAATGAACTGGACTGAACTACACTTGATTTAATTGAACTAAACCGAACTAAACTGGATTGGACTGGACTGAATTGATTTAAACTGAACTGAACTGGATTAAATTAAATTAAATTAAAATGAACTGGACTGAACTACACTTAATTTAATTGAACTAAATCGAACTAAACTGGATTGGACTGGACTGAATTGATTTAAACTGAAGTGAAGTGAGCTGAAGTGAAGTGAGCTGAAGTGAAGTGAGCGGCTGTTAATGTACTCATTCTAATGCACAGTGATGGTTGACTATAGTTGGCTTTATTATTCTTTCATCATTGTTATTTCTCACACACTGGAGCCCAGGCCTTTGAAACACTAGTGCAATACTGTTTGTCGTGTCATTACCCTGAACTGAACTGAGAGACAGCCCGAGAGACAGACAGAGAGACAGACAGAGAGACAGGCTGAGAGTGACAGACAGGTCGATCTCTCTGTCAGTGGTAGTTAATGTTCCTCTGTTTGCTTTCAATACATTCTCGTCAAGCTTTAATTAACGACGGTTGCTAACAGATACTGTGGAATATCTGATATTCGATCAATTATTCATTCTCCTCTATCCTCACTGCTGTCTCTCTTTCTCCATGTCTTTCTCCCTGTCTCTCTCTCCCCGTTTTCCAGAGAGGCAGGTTTTAAAGCAGTGGTGTCCATAAATTAGAGCAGACAGATGCTCATTTATTGTCTGTTTTGGAGTTGCACTTGTGCGAGACATCAAATGCTTCAGTTCCCCTTTGTTCTTTGTCTCTCTCTCTGTTCTCAACCACCCGCAATCTTTCCTCTGAATCTCTCTCTTTTTCTCTGTCTCTCTGAACCTCTCTCTCAGGACCGCTGGCCACCACTCAGACGTCCAGCACCACCGCGTCCAGGTTGTTCTCGTCTACTTCCAGCCCCTCCACCATGCGCCCGCTGCCCGCCACCTTTCACCCCATCGGCGCCATAAACAAAGCCCCGGAGCTGCGCCCCATCACTGCCACTGTGCCTGTGACCCGTCGTCCCCCGCGCCCGCGTCCACGCCCACCCCAAGGCCCCGAGCTGCAGGAGGGGTGCGAGGCAAGCGTAGCACGAGGTGTCCAGTGGCCCAGCACGCTGAAGGGTGAGACGGTGGAGCGGCCCTGCCCTAAAGGATCACTGGGTAAGGACATTTAGTTACAGCAGAGACCGAAAGTCCACTATAAAGAACTGTTAATTTAATACAATTAATAATCCAACACTAATGCAATTTTACCAAGTTATATATTTTTTCAAACAAGATCGTTTATCATTTATGAGTCCAGTACACTGTGTTCTAACTGACTGAAAGCAGTGGGACAATAACACATAACACATAGAGGGGCGTACTGACTGAGTCAATATCATGTATAAGGAATAAAACACTTCGGGACGTGCTGTTATTGGAAAATAATGAGTGACGGGGTGCTGTTACCAACACGAAGTTGATTATTTTCCTATAACAGCACGTCCCAAAGTGTTTTATTCCTCTTATACCACAGCAGTTTGCCAACAATTATTTATTATTATTTATTTTATCCGTTTATAGTCACATTTAATGTTGTGGAACGTCTGAAACGAGTTAGTTCCTGTTCTCACTTGCGTTCTAACAGCTATAAACAG
>JAOUQW010000027.1:1298520-1315641 GCA_028565825.1 Olivaichthys viedmensis
TGTGTGTGTGTGTGTGTGTGTGTGTGTGTGTGTGTGTGTGTGTGTGTGTGTGTGTGCGATACGAGTGACGAGTGTTAGAATACGTATTTATGTTCCGACATGGAGTGCTTAAAAGTGGATATTAATTGCACCTTTGCGTCCCAAGGTGTGCAAGTACGACTTTGTGGAGGTGCGGAGCGGCCTCTCGTCCGACTCTAAGCTTCATGGGAAATACTGTGGCACAGAAGTTCCTGAGGTCATCACTTCCCAGTACAACAACATGCGCATCGAGTTCAAGTCGGACAACACAGTCTCAAAGAAAGGCTTCAAAGCGCACTTCTTTTCCGGTAAGCGAAAGTTCACGCTCTGTCCTAGCAATAACGAAAAAAAACAAAAAAAACCCCAAATTGCCTTTGGCATAGTGTGTGTGTGTGTGTTTTTTTTTTTTTTTTCAGCAAGAGATTTGAGACCTAAAAGAATTTCATCAAAAAGGCTTTTGATCTTGGTTGTATAAACCCAGTTTTGTTGTTTTTGTGGTGTAGATTTCAATTTAAGAAAAAAAAAGAAAAAAAAAGTTTAAATATTTTTTGTCCATGATCCTGTTTTGCTAACCCTGTTCTTTCTTTCAGAGCTGTGTCCTGAGAAGTTTGTAGCATTTGGGAGAATTTTTTAACAGGACCTACACATGGGTTCACGCATGCTCACGCTCCGATCATCTTCAAATATGATTCAACCAGGCCTAGACTATAGTATAGCATGAGAACGTTGGGGCCTAGTCGGTCCATAGCACCAGGTTTTAAATCCTGAACCTGGATGTAGCCCAACAAAACTTTGTCCAAACATAACCCAAACTCGACCACCGGCATGACTGGACTGTTCAGTGTGTTGTTGCAACGGCATATTTCCTGTTCTTTCAGAATTGTACCTCAGCACCAGGCAAACCTCACAAGTTTGCTCTTCTTACTCTGTGCCCGCCATGTCAAATGATTTCTAAATAGACCGCATTCAAATGTAATCGCCTGAATTTACCTCACTCGCGCCCGTTCTCTCGCGTGTGTTGTAATGCGGACCAGCAACACGAGTGACTCCCTGCATGCCATGTTTCAAGTTTCAACAAAATATTTGAGGTGATACAAGTAGGAAGGAATATTAAAGCAGGAGGGATAGTATGTAGCAGTATAAAGCTTTTCTTGATATTTTTTAATTGTGTGTATGCATGCATAGATGTGCTGTGATACTCAGGGCGTTCTCTTCCACAGATAAGCCTGCCTTCTGCAAAGCGCAAATCTTTATATTTAAGTCCTGCCAGGACGTAGCTCCACCTCCTTCTGCCCACTTGATTGGCCGACAGGCCACCATAGGGCAGGTCACAGGTATGGCCACCTCTCCCCCGATTGCTTTTGGGGAGTGTATTAGCCCCTATCGGAAATCGGGTGCTTTCTTAGTGGCAACAAATGTGCCATCTTTTTTGGCCCGACAGCATTTGTTGATCTAATAGTCAGATTCTATTAACAGGTCGATCCTTTCAAGCTCTTTCAGTCCGCCGATCCCTTGAAACATCTTGATAATTGCTGTGGTTTATGGAAGTTAAGCTTGACTTTCATGTCACTAACAGCCAGTGCTGACTATCACGCTCTTTTTCATTTATACGAACCCCGCCAAAAACACGCCAAAAAAAACACAACGCGTGACCTCTCCTCAGAAAGGTGTTTTTGCTCACAAAATTGTGCCCAGTTGCAGCATGAATAGACTCTTTAAAGTGCCCATAGCGACCCCAGGATCTCATGAGACGAGCAAAGTAATGTGTAAATGAAGAACATTGGGTCGAGAGTTGTTTTTTTTTTTTTAACGTAATGAGATTTGATGCAAATCAACAGATAAATATGGAGTAAAGTTGTGGAACGTGAGCTTAAGGTTTGGGTTTGTATTGTTGAAGGAGGATTTAGCAATGTCATGTATGTGTTTACACTGTGTTTATTATAAAACCGAAAAACCTGAGGGCCAGCAAGATTGTGCAAGATGAAGGTTTATAATAGAAGAGACAGGGAGATGAAACGGGTGACCCGAGAGGCATCGAGAGTGTGTGTGTGTGTATGTGTGTAAGAAAGAAGCAGGTAAGCTGAAAGACGGCTCAGTCATCGTCAGGAGGCACCCAGTATTAGATCACTGCTGGCCCAGTGCCACCAGGTTCAGGGAGGTCCCCTCAGCCCCCCCACTCCTAATCCCTGTGTGTGTGTGTGGCAGGAGTTAAAAAGCCAGTGAAGCATTCGGTATAGCTTGATAATGCCGAATTAGTCACGGTAACATATCAAGGCAAGATGCAAGTCATGTGTCTGCAGGGAAATACAGCAGAAGCTATTCCTGATTTAATGAAGGTCATTTGATGATGGTTGTAAACCACGTTTAGAAGCAGTTTGATCGTTTTTGCCTTAACGGCAACTGCCTTTTAAAGGATATTCCTATTTTTCATGACTTACAATAGATTTTATTTAATCTGAACTGACAACACACACACACACACAGTATAATTGTTAACATCTTCCATTAACTCTTTGATATGGTTGATGGTCTATCGCCTGCTTTCCATCAGCTTAGCTTTTGTTATGCTCCTCTTTCTTTACAGAATAAGGGAATTTTTTGTTTTTGGTCCCCCCCCTCAGTCTCTCAAAGGGGAATGAATTCAACATTGTCTACTCTTCTTACAGGATGAATGGATGTACATAGTTTCTTTTCTTCCCCCTTCTTTCCTTTCCTCTCCTGCCTTGGCTTTGACCAAACGATTGCTTTCAAGCAAAGACGTCGAATTGGACAAATGTTCATATTGACGTTTGTTGTATGTGTAAAACTGTAAAAAACTGTGTGTTTTAGAGTAGTTTATTTGTTGGGTGATGTGTGTGTGTGTATATATATATATATAGAGATGCATGCCTCTCTGTTGTGCGTGTCAGATAAGGATGAGTGCTCGAAGGACAACGGCGGATGCCAGCACGAGTGCATCAACATCATCGGCAGCTACGTGTGCCAGTGTCGCAACGGCTTCATACTGCACGAGAACAAACACGACTGCAAAGAAGGTGCGCACGAGTGCACACACTCTTCTAGTGGCATGTAATAGGGTTTCTGTATACCAGGGATGGACAGAGTAGTAGCCCGGGCCCCAGAGACAAGCAGATTATGTGTCCAGGCTACCAGTTTTTTATTCGTCATTACAGAAAAGCTTTTTTTGTTAAAGCTTTCTACTATACCACTGTTAGCTTTGTGGCTGTGTGTGTGTGTGTGTGTGATGATCCTCCTTCCGTCTTTGGAGCACTGCTTTGAGAGCACCATGGCCGTGAGATTTGAAAAGTTGAAAGTCTTTCTCTGTGTGTGTGTGTGTGTGTTGTGTTTTCGTAAAGGCAAACAGACCTGGGAGAAGATGACATTAGAGAGACATTATGCTTTCAACTTGAGAGGCAGGGAGGCAGGGACACGCGCACACGCACACGCACACACGCACACACACACACACACACACACACAAACCTCATTGTCTCTTCAAGGGTAGTTAATTCACTCTGATTTTAAACATCTGGAGTTTCATGACTCTACAAAGGCCCAGCTCTCCTTCTGTCCTTCTTGTGTTGGACGTGTGTGCTTTATGGATTCGTGTGTGTTTTCCAAATTTCAAATCGCTGTTCTAAACCGTACAATAAACGTGTACTGCGGAATAAAAGTTGTATTAATACATGAAATGTGTTCATTCACACACAAAAAAACAACAACAACAACAAAAAAGCCGTCAAAGTAGTAACGCTAAGCTCATTAATCATGAAGCTGGATTTCACTAGCATTAGTTCACTTCATTCCTCATTAACAAAGGCTATGTGCATATCGTACGCCTCCAACTCAGCGTTGTGCATGTCAGACCAGGCCTTCTGGAGCAACCCACAGATACACAGTACATCACTCATTTAGAGCTTGACACGAATATGCAGTAAAACGTACACACGTAGACGTAGGCTTGTACGCGCACGTTGAGCTAGCCATATATAAAATCTTGTGCAAACTCACAAACATTTCAACTCTTTCACACTATATGCATACACGGGTGTACCCCTTCATTCTCAGCAGTCACTATGGTAAGAGTGCGTGAGAGCCATAGGCAGTGACTCTGTAACACTGAGGGGGTAACTTTTGTGAGAATAGGTTTAATATGACTTATAACATGGGATTCTGTGAGTGTGTGTGCATGTACGAAAGCTTTAAAGGAAAACTCCAGATCCAGATGTTCAATCTCAGCTCTCCTCATGTGTAGCGTACGTGTGATTACCACAGACAGAGAAAAGAACGTGACTCCAAATACACCGATAATGGAAGTCTAAGGGCAGTTGGCAGTCAATAAACGATTAAAATATGCGACTGCATACGGCAAATCCAAAACTACAAAACGACAGCCGTCGCACTCACACAAGGTTTTTTATCCAATTTTCACTGGATCAATCCAGTAAAAAGTCATTCCCAAAGATTTTGTGGTATCCATGAGCCATTAGAAACACACATCTACATTGGTAACTACATCACCACAAATTCTTCCCTGTGAAAAAGTAGTCCCACGTCTAAAAGGAGCTTTCAGAATCTTTTTCGTAATGCGACATATTTAGATGTGTGTATATTGACTATGTATTCAGTGCGGCAGCAGTGATTAATTATTGCGGCTGTTGGTAACACACACACACGCACTCTTAAACACACAAACTCACACACACGCACATTTTTTTTCTGTCTGCAGGGGTTTGGTGAAAATGTTTGTCTGACCCAGCTCCTTTGAGTCACAAAGTTTATTCTAAGGGCAGCTTTGATTGTAATGAATCAAACAAGGACACACACTCAGACCCATGCACAGATGTATGGTTCAATTAGTGACTAACATCTTTTTAAACCAGAGGGTGGAGTGGCTTTCTTTTAATGTGGAGGTTTACGCCTATTTTAGTTGTAGGACGAATGGCCGAGACCTCTCGCGCCGGCTTGACTCAGCTTTCCCGAGGGAGGAACTCGGGTTTCTCAAGAGCGGTTTCTCCTGCAGCCGTTAGTGTTCAGAAGCTCCATGAGAGGGACGGCTGCTGTGGCTTCAAAGGAAACGTTAGTTCAGCTTAAAGGGGAGGAGAAACCGTCTGTTCTCTTTAAGGTGCGTCTCAGGTGACGGTGAACTAGCGTTGACACCTGGGAACTGGGCGAGAGTTCAGAAAACATTCTTCCAGTAATTCTTACAGCAGAAGAACATGTCTTTTTTTTGCACACTCAGGATTTTTCATGCTATAACATATTCTATAACTCTTGTAAGCTTTTTCAACCGTATGCATTCAGATTATTCATTTCATTCCTCCGTTTCGTTCCCTGCTCTTTTACACATGCTCCCTCCTTCTCTGATCCTGTAGCGGAGTGTGAGCACAAGATCCACAGCCCCACCGGCACCATCAGTAGCCCCAACTGGCCCGATAAGTACCCCAGCAGGAAGGAGTGTACCTGGGACATCACTGCCACGCCAGGCCACCGCGTCAAAATTGTGAGTGCACATGTCCATAAAAGCATCAACACTTTTTTTGGTAACACTTTACTGTAGGGCAGTGTTCAAGAAGGCTACATGACACCTACATAAGCCCTTCATGACAACTGTAAATAAATAAACAATAAATAAATAAACATTTATAAACGCTTATTCCAATAGGCGTCAACTGACATAAACATTTATAAACGCTTATTCCAACAGGCATCAACTGACAAACATTTATAAACGCTTATTCAAACAGGCGTCAACTGACAAACATTTATAAACGCGTATTCCAACAGGCGTCAATTGACAAACATTTATAAACGCTTATTCCAACAGGTGTCAACTGACAAACATTTATAAATGCTTATTCCAACAGGTGTCAACTGACATCAACATTTATAAACGCTTATTCCAACAGGCGTCAACTGACAAACATTTATAAACGCATATTCCAACAGGCGTCAACTGACATAAACATTTATAAACGCTTATTTGAACAGGCGTCAACTGGCATAAACATTTATAAACGCTTATTCCAACAGGCGTCAACTGACATAAACATTTATAAACGTTTATTCCAACAGGCGTTAGTTGTCATCAAGGCTGCTTGTAGTGTTTCTAAATGTTTGTCAGTTGTCACAAAGGGCTTATGTAGGTGTCATGTAGCCTTCTGAACACTGCCCTACAATAAAGTGTTACCAAATGTTGTTATAAATCTTTATAAATCTGTTATTCCTGCTTTTGCCTAGAAAGATCCTACATTCTGCTCTAAGAGCTGAGATTATTGATGTAACCTTTGTTAAATCTATAAAATGGATTCACGTATAATAATATGTTGAAGAAATTAATTAACATTACAGTTTATAGCCCTGTAGGAGTACACAGAACTGGGCAGAAATTGAGTTTGATTAACTCTGATTAACACCCCGAAGTCTGTGGAAATGTAGTGTATACAAGGTTTCCACGGTGCTGAAAATCCTGGAAAAGGTCCTGGAAAATCACATTTCATTTTTCAAGGTTTTGGAAAATTCTAAATTATCCATTAGGTTTTGGAAAAGTCATGTTTTTTTGATGGTTTTTTAAAATCCCAATATTATGTTAATACTAAAGTAGCTAATTTTGGTTTAACTTTTTTTTTTAAAGATATAACGTGCAAGAGTTGCTTTAGAGGATAAAAGTGCAGAACTGTGGTCCAAAAAATGAATCTAATACCTCTGCTCTAAATTGTGCCAATGCCTTACATTTGCATTATTGTGGCAATTGGAAGGATTATTCACAAAAAAAAAGGCAAAAAAAATGCGGTCACTGAAATTTCGTTTGAAGCTACGGAAAAGTCAGGGATTTATTTTTTTTTGTAAAAATGTGTGGGAACAAGTATAGTGCATAGTGTTTAGATTTGAAACACAGTTCAATTGTGTTAAATTGAGCATTAGAGCCATGTTCTTTTCATTGAAATTGATTAATCAACAATAACAATGCTAATAAAATACAAACTGTGCGCATTGTCTTTGTATCTACATGTACTGTGTGTGTGTGTGTGTGTGTGTGTGTGTGTGTGTGTGTGTGTGTGTAGCTGGAGAACCACTTTAGTCCGAACTGTTCGTTCTGGAACTACTCGGAGCGTACAATGACGGGTCAGTGGTCGTCTCAGGGCTGCAGGCTGCTGGACACCAACAGCACACACACCACCTGCTCCTGCTCCCACCTCACCAACTTCGCTGTGCTCATGGTGCAGCACGAGCCCAGTGTAGGTACACACACACAAACACACACACACTCACGCCGCACCTGCTCCTTCTGCGGGACTTCTGTTTGCTTGTCTGGTTTTTCTTGGTGCACGCACAGAAAAATCTGGGCACTTTTTATAGTCAAAACGATTTTACTGTTCGAATACTCTACCGATTTTCATAATATTTATGACGAAACACATTCGATGAGTTAAGATCTCAATTTCTACACTGAGTTGTCTATCGAAACGTGTTTCTTATAGTTGCCCTGAACACATCATTTAAAACCATTAGAAATAATAATAATCTGTGTAGAATAGTACATTGTTTTCATGTGTTTCTTTTTTTAATGGCTTAAACTTTGCAGTCTGATATGCAAATTATTAGAGGATGAAGAGATAACCGGAAACTTTTAGCCACAGAACCTGCATGCTAAGCTAGCTAACTTAGCTAATGTTATGACATAAATGAAAAAGTTTGGCTACTATTAAAAAAAAATCACTGAGAATATGACGATGTAAATCGAGACTCAGATACTCGAAATCCCACATGTGACAAATGTGAGCTAGTTTACTAGCAGTTAGGAATTGCAAAATGTTACTAAAATGGCCTAGGAACATCTTTACACCTTAAGAAATTTTTAAGATTTATAAATATACATGAATAGGCCATTTTGGAAACGCCCTCATGTCCTCCTGTCATCCCAAATACCCTAATATCACTAACATTAGCTAAATTAGTTAGCTAGCTAATAACTAACTGCTAGTAAACTAGCTCATATTTGTCACAGGTGTGGGATTTTAATATCTCGATTTCTATATTGTGTAGCGCTACTGCAAGTTGCATTATTGGTTATATTACTATTCTATTATATTGTAATGCATTTGGATATATATTGTAAATACTTAAAATGTAATTTGACAGCACTAGTCTATGGTACACAAACACACAGCAGTTTGAGATCTTATGTGTCCCGCCTTAAGAGTTTTAGGAGTTCATTTCCCTTATTTTCTCTCTCTCTGTGGCAGTTCCAGGGCCAGATGCATGAGCTGCTCCTGTTTGTGATCACCTGGGTGGGGATCGTCATTTCGCTGGTGTGTCTGACCATCTGCATATCAACATTCTGCTTCCTGAGAGGCCTGCAGACGGACCGCAACACCATCCACAAGAACCTCTGCATCAACCTCTTCATCGCCGAGCTCCTCTTCCTCATCGGCATCAACAAGACCCAGTACCAGGTGAGTGGAGTCGCTCCGGCCCGCGCTAACTTCTGTAAAAAAGCAGTAAACACTGAATGAACAGGAAATGTGGTGTAACTTTGTTGATCATTCATATTGGTTTAGTCAGTAATGAAAATGTTATTTAGTGACTTCTTATTAGCAATGATGCCAGTGAGGTAACCAAAGCGATCCCCTCTGACATGATTAGTTACAGTATTGAGCTAGCTAGGTTATGTACGTAATGTTCAGCTACTGCATTGATGCCTCTTGATGTAACCTATTTAATACCTTATTATATTTCATACTTTATTTTATAGTTTGATAGTAGGTAATTACCAAGGTAGATACTGTAGCTATTTAGCTATTTATGTTTACCTGCTCCAGTAAAAAACCTCTCTGTGTCACGGTCTCTCGGCCGTGGGATCTCCCAATTGGTGGTGCGAGGGCCGCCATTGGACATGTGTTTGTGTTAATGTCTGTCGAGTTCATCCCCTGTCTCATGATGTAATTGATTCCACCTGCGTCTCGTTCGTGTGTGTAATCGGTGTGTGTATTTAAAGCCCTCGTGTTCCTGTCCAGTTTATCGGTTAATGTTTCATGTCATGGGTTTGATCGTGCCTGTATGTTTATCCGTTGAATGTCTAGAATAAATATATGTTATGCTACTCAACAGCTTCTCGTCTGTGTCCTTCAACATCGTAACACTCCGTGTATCGCTGACCACCTAGCTATATTTAATACCTTACTTTATGGAGCTATAAGCAGGCTAGCTATTCATGTTTAGCTACCGTACCCTAATGACAACCCCTCGTTGCAACCCTAGCTAGCTTATTTAATAGCTAGCTAATGCGAGTTAGCTAGCTTTTAGCGATCAGGTTCTCTTTTTTAATGATTAAAAAATATGTTTAGATTTATTTCAATGTGGCACGTAAGTAAGACTTATTGTGTGTATTTTATTTTGGTTGCGATATAACTTTAGATAATTGTAAAATATATTATGTGCCTCTTTTATTACGATATTGTCATACATATGGACACGTATTTTCTTTTTTCGAGTTAGTCACAATTCTATTCAATTAAAATTTTTATTTGTACATAGATTTCTAGCAATAGACATTGTCACAAAGCTGAATTTGAAATATATGGCCGCCAGGTGAGGCAGTGTGGTTGGTTCTAGATGTGGCGAAATACACTTCTTCATACACGTGGAAGAAAAATAATTTTATTATTACTTTACTTTATTTTTTTATGTATGTTAGGAAATATGCTACCTAGCACCAAGAGAGGTGGTAGACAAGCCACTAAAATAGTAGTGTATTCAGTAATATTGCACCTCAGTCACACGTTATGTACCTTATCACGTAGGTCTGAAACTCCATGTGTTTGAAATGAGCTGTCGTACTCCAGCTGTGAGCTTGCATCATCTTAATAAAGTGATTTGATTGTCTTGCACCTGACTGCCTTGTAATCCCTTAAACAAACCTTTGTGGGTTTTACACATGTTGATTCACCCTCCTCTTTCTCCCTTATATCTCCTCCTCTCTCAGTTAATGTGCTTTATTGGCTTGACTATTTTAACCTCGTCAGACTAACCGTCCCGCTGGTTGGACAAAATTCCGCCTTGTCTCAATTCTTTGAGTGAAAGAGATGTGGTTTATTTACACCTGAAACTGGAGATATTGGGTTAATGATATGTTTAAATGGAGCTCGTGAATTTGTTCCTTCGACATGGGAAGGCGAACACATGATGCGCTTGTGCTCAAAGGATTAAAGTCTTAAGAACACTGTTCCTAGGCAACTGGGAAATATGGACGCCATGCATGGAAGCTAGGTAATGACCGAGGCGAAGGAGTTAGCAAGCTAGCACGTAGCTGTCGTGTCTTTTATACAGACAATGTAAATATGACTTTGGAAACAAGATAAAATTGTCTGGAATATCAACATTTTCTTCAGATGTGTTGGTAAATTACTAACAAAAGACTC
The DNA here is from genome assembly GCA_028565825.1 of Olivaichthys viedmensis. Taxonomy (NCBI): domain Eukaryota; kingdom Metazoa; phylum Chordata; class Actinopteri; order Siluriformes; family Diplomystidae; genus Olivaichthys; species Olivaichthys viedmensis. The sequence goes on from JAOUQW010000027.1 coordinate 1,308,960, forward strand.
GAAAAAAAACAAAAATTACCCTGTCATAAATACCACAAGAGCAGGTTATCCCCCCGTGTTTAGTTCAGACAGGGTTTGGCGCATAAAAGTGGAAGATTACAATAAAATATGTTCAAAACAAAAGTAACAAGGTAATGTTTAGAAATTATGCAGTAGTCTTTATACAATTTGGCCACTACCATTTCCTATCGGAACTTAAAACAAGACTGGACAGGCCACGCCCACAAGAGCTAAACCTTAGTTTTAGAATTAGCATATGTAATACTTGATGTTACTGTCAAAATCGACAAAGTTATGCAAAATCCAAAAGACCTCAAGTGATGGTCTGAAAGAGTTAAAGGAGCAGTTTGTAATGTTTTAGAGCCCTCTGCTTCGTTTGAGATGAACTGCAATTGCAATTAACACATTGATAAGACTACCCCTTCCCCCAAACTGACCCCACCCCTCTGTTAAAGCTATGCATGCCTCGTAAATGGCCTTTTAAGGAAAAGGCGCAGAGCTGAGCTCTGTTCTGGCTCGGGGTTGGGGCTAATTTACGGGCCAGAAAAATTTAACCAGAAGCCTGAAACTAAGAAACCAAGAAAGTCCATTGCATGGCAATATTGTGAATCACTTTGAATAAAAAACATTTTTTTATTTTTTTTCCTGCCACATACGCAAGACTTATTGTGTATACTTTATTTTGGTAGCAATATAACTTAATTGTAAAATGTAATATGTGCATTTTTTATTATGATATTGATAGTGTGTGATATGGACACACTGATTTCCTTTCTTGAGTTAGTTCCTATTTATTTTAATTCAATTCTAATTTTTATTTGTATTTTCTCAAAATTATAGGATAATTATAATAATACAAATAAAAATATAAAAATGACAAACTGCCCCTTTAAATACAGCATTTCCAAAGCAATAACAGGATGAATGGTAATAACACTGTTAATCTGGTTCAGCAGTGCTGATCTAAGGGCAGCGGTGTGTTAGATATTAGTGGGTTAATTAGTCTCTGAGCCAGTTGATCATCTCGCTCTCTCTCTCTGTAGATCGCGTGTCCGATCTTCGCTGGCCTCTTGCATTTCTTCTTCCTGGCTGCTTTCTCCTGGATGTGTCTGGAGGGCGTACAGCTCTACCTGATGCTGGTGGAGGTGTTCGAGAGCGAATACTCCCGAAAGAAGTACTACTACCTGTGTGGCTACTGCTTCCCAGCCTTGGTGGTGGGCATCTCGGCGGCCATCGACTACCGCAGCTATGGGACCAAGAAAGCGTACGTGTGAATCAGTCCATTTGCACCGATGCCGCAGGGGTCGCAACCCCCTTTCTGGAAAATGTTTAGCGTTGATAAGCGATGAGTCTTTAAAAAGGCATTTGGGGCGATACGTCCCTCTGAGAGCTGAAACAGATCCGCGCTGTTCATCCGCAGCATCCCTGAGGGAAATATGCCAGATTTATTTCCAATATTGTACAGTATAGATTTAAAACGGGTGTTTTTATCCTTGCTATTTCTGGTGCAGTAGTGTGAGGCTGCTATGAAAAAAAAAAAAAAAAAAGTACAGTAAGGCCATGCTGGATTCGGTTGTATTCGTTTCAAGGTCATCCTGTGCATGTCCGAGACCTGTTAAGGTTAAGGGGCAAAATTACTTCAATAATATATAGAGAACCAAAGTAGACAAAATGAAAGTAATGTTCATCTTTAAAACATCAGCCATCCATACCATAAGTCTACCATAAATCAGTACTTATATACAGTATGTATATAACATTTATTTTCTCATTTATTTGTTGGCTGTGTCATTTCTTTGCCTTTTTTATTTCATGCCATGGTCATCTGTCAATCAACACTGGGTTGGGGGGGTTGTTATTAGCATCAGTTTATGGAAGACTAGTGAGTCAAGTTAAGTCTTTACCTAAGAGCTTAAGAGCCCCTGTTCAGGGTAACCACATAAGCCTAATTGCAGTAATATAAAAGAGATGGGGTTTGTTTACACCAGAAACTGGAGATATTGGGCTAATGGTGTGTTAAAATGGAGCTTGTGGCAAAAGTCGTAAGAACACTGTTGCTAGGCAACTGGGAAACATGGAAGCTGAGGAGAAGGAGTTTGCTAGCTAGCACGTAGCTCTCACGTCTTTTACAGAGACAACGTAAAACCACTATGACTGTGGAAACAAGACAAAATTGTCTGGAATATCAACATTTTCCTCAGATGTGTTGCGTAAATTAGTAAGAAAAGACTTCGTACAAGTAACATTACACTGTAACATTAGCTAGCGTTAGCGCTTCAGTGTACAGTCCAATAAACAAGAAAGGCCTGCTAGCTGAGTCAAACAGAGAGCACTTTAACGTTATGCTAGTCGTATAGGTGGAGAGTGGCAGCTTTAGAATGCTAGACCAGGTTAGCTAGCTGTATTACGAACGTTAGCTGGCTAATATTACCGCAAATAGGCCTATAGGCAAATATCTAGCTGCTTCTCTAAGAAGGTCCACAATGGCAGGACTGTTTCCCCCCATGACTTCAGTCTTAATGAGAACACCAGATCCCACTCACCGAGGCTGATTGACAGGTGACCTTAGCTGGAAATAAACCTAACAAGGAAAATGACATGGCATAGAAGTGACTGATATTTTTTGACATATTCATCCCTCTTGTAAACCTGTCATTCCCCCTTTTCCATCCACTTGTCATTATGTGATATCAGTTAAGAAGTCTATTACAGATACCCTTCATAAATGTCAAAGTGAACACTACGAGATCTTAGGCTATTATTTAATTAGCAGGAAGGCTAGCTAGCTATCTACCTACCTAACTAGTTCATGTGGTGTTGTTGTTTTTTCATGTACGAGATTTTTTATGCCTGCCAAGATGATTTGAGCTTTTTTTTCCCTGTGAAATTGGCTTTTAGTGCATTTCCACAACAATTTGATGGGAAACATTTTGCTAGCTAAACTAACTAGGCTCCTTTTTTCTTTTTTTTTTTAAGCTAAAAAGTATTCAAATGGAGCTATACACCCAACCCCTGTCATCCCTCCTGAAATTCAACCACTGAATATCAGTACTCCTTTATAGAAGATTGTGTTTTACAGACAAACGTGAATCTATTTTGCTTTGTCTACGCCTAGTCCTCGATACTCGCGTGCCTCCTTCCGTGTGTGTGTGTGTGTGTGTGTGTTTTAAAATAAACCACAGCTGCAATCTTGAGCGCTGTCTACTGTGCAGAAAATTAGATGCCGTCGTGAGTCTGCTAATAATTAAAACCAGAGCTCCACATTTATTAGTTCTTTATTGCCTTTATTTTGGATAGTACGACAAAATGGCACAGTAATGATAGCTTTTTAAGATAAGAGGTGGCATCATTTCAGGCAGTTCAGCGATCAATAACGCTCTTCATTTCAGAACTAACAAACGCGTTGTTGGCTCTGATTAATTATGTAAGGCGCGCTGGGTTATGGCTGTTATTGCTGTATGATTTGTATGATTAATGACAGAGGAGTAGATGATGTTCTGTTCTCTCGTGTGTGTGTGTGTGTGTGTGTGTGTGTGTGTGTAGGTGCTGGCTGCGGGTGGATAACTACTTCGTGTGGAGCTTCATCGGCCCCGTGTCCTTCATTATCATGGTATTGTTCTCCCTTAGTCTCACCTAAAACCTAAATAGGCACTGAAGGAAATAGCTCATAATCCCTCATACTGTACATCCCTTGTTGGCCAGGTTCAGTAGTGTATGCTGTACCAGTCCTTCTGTATGTTCCCTCTGTGTAATCTCTGCCCTGTGACCTCTGACTTCCAGCTGAACCTGGTGTTCCTGATGGTCACCCTGCACAAGATGGTCCGCAACTCGTCCGCCCTCAAACCCGACTCCAGCCGCCTGGACAACATCAAGTAAGACCAACACTGAATTAGGAAAGAACTACTTAAATAGAAATACACCATGTTGCCATTTCATCAGGTCCGTTTTCCATATAGGTCATTTTGTAGGTCTACAATTATTGACTGTAGCCCATCTGTTGCTATGCAAAATGTAAATGTATTGATTCCCCTCTACACCATCCATTAATGGAAAGGAACCACAATAGGACCACCACTGAGCAGATATTTAAATATCTATTTAAATATGGTGGACAAACAGCATGTGGGTCGATTGTATATGGGTGATGTTTGGTCCAAAATGTTTTTAGGATATTCAGTCAGCCCTGGCACAGTTGCTGGATATGTGTCAGGTATTAAATGTATTTTATTAATGCATTCATTCAGTCAGCGTACACACTTTCATGCCTAGTAGGGCTATTCAAATACTATTCAAATATATTTACGCATTCGAACACAAAAATCCACATCCAAATGTTTAAGATCCCGTGTTTTTACTTTTAGTCGCCCAACACAAGTCTATAGAAACGCGTTTCCCCAAACATTTTTTTGGCCAAATGACCCTGTCGCTTGCCGTAGAAAAAGGGGAGTGTCAGTAGGGGGCAGTATAGCTCTGACACATGGCGGGAAGCCCCCTAACTAACACTACAACTCCTGATATAAATAATAAACGTGATGACATCATCAGTTTTCACCTCCCGCGTTTAATACAGTACAAACGCCTGAACGCAGAATAAAATCCACCCTCATTTAAATACCTCATTAATATTCAAAATGCATTTAAATACCAAATATTTTAAGTCACTGCAATTCAAACGCAATTATTTTTTAAAGGTATTTGACGGGCCTAGGAGGCTAAAAACAGCTCGGTGGTGTTTATACTAGTCACATTCGTATTTTTAAAGCTTTCAGTGCTTTTTTGAGTGAGTGTAGCGTCACTTTCACTAACGAGAGAGAGACGCTGCCGTGGTTTCCATGATTAGCCACATTAGCATCTGGTTTGGCTTTAGCGGTCCTGTGTGCACCTTGCAGACGAACAGCAGGAGGTCGGCGTGGCAGGTGAAGTCCATGGAGAGCAGGAAGAGGGCGAGTTTCTGCACCACGCAGATGCAGCGCTCGTGGGCGAGGGTGAACGGCAGCAGCTCCACTTCAGGAGTCTCTTTAATCGTCGACGACGACGAATCCGAGTCCAGAGAGGAGCGCGGCCACTCAGCCGTCCGCCGGAGACGGATCAGATCCTTAAAGTGCTGAAAGATACACAATCAAAGTATTAAAAAAACAAAACAACATCCCTCCTTCACTGAACTCAGTCCACCCTACATTATTTTACACTCCTCAGAAAAATAAACCCTTAAAATGCTTTCAAAAACACATCAAGAGAAAAAAATTGGGATTTTTTTGTGGGGAAAAAAAACAAAAACCTATCAATTTGAATCTTTTGCAAAAACAGCGGATTTCTGCATGTTAGAAAGTAAAACACTCCCAATTACAACATATAAACTTATAACCGCTTCAAATTATACACCAAAAATACACTGTTTAAGACTGTTTGATTTTAACAAACTGTAATTGCTTTTTGTAACATTTATTTATAACATCTGGACAAATCTTTAAGGGATTTTTAAATTTTCAATAATATTTCTTCACTCTCAGTGACCTCTGACTCTGAATGGAAATAAAAAAACATATATGTATATTTATATGAGTTATAACGTCAGTTATAGCACTATTACTACCAATTTTTTTTTTTTATAACTGCTGTTATAACTCGTACACCAGGTATTTAAAGAAAAGAAAGTATTTTATTTGCAGTAAGAGTTTATGCGGCAAGCTATCGGGTAATGTGAGAAAATTCTGACCTATTCCTGTTTGGATTTTTTTGCAGCCATGTGAAATATTATTAAAATACAACAATTAAACCTTTTTAAGAATAATCCCCATCTAACATAAGACAGTAAAACCATAATATTTGCATAAATTTATCATTTTAATATCTTTGGGGTGGAAAAACTCTGGAAATCCAAGTTCCTTTCCTGAAAATACACTCTGGGGTGGAAAAAAACACGAGTATTTTTTAATTTATCCATGAATAAAAAGTGAACAAACAAAGACTGAAGACTGAAGCAAATGTTCAATGCTGTTCCATTCAGTTTTAATGGCCTCCTCCAGTGGAAAACTTTTATTCATGTGTGCTGAATGTGACACCTGATGGGGTCTAAATTATAAATACTACACGTCATGCACTTTTTTTGCTCCAGAGTGCATCTGGAATAAAAAGAAATTCCCCATCACTGGATCAATATTCAACCAAACCACTGCGTTCAGTATGAGGAAGTCTGGAAAAAGGAAAAGGAACAAAAACAAACAATAATAATAATAATTCAGGCGGGGCGTATTGGCCGGCAGTGAGGCTGTGAAAGTCTCACCTTAGACGTGGCTTGTTTGAGTTTGGCCTGTTCGACGAGCAGCTTGTAGGACGAGCCCTTGTTGCTCTGGATCTTCTCCTTCTCGATCTGCTCCACCAAAGCTTTCTGCTTCGCTTTCAGCAAATTCAGCTGCTGCAGGCAAAGGGAAGGAATTAATACCCGAGCTGTAAAACACAACCGCTGAATTCAAATCAGTGCAAAAACCTCCAACTCCATTTCAAGAGATGAGCCTTTAGGGCAGTGGTGGCTCAGTGGTTAGGGCTACTGATCAGAAGGTTGCGGGTTCAAGCCTCAGCACCGCCAAGCTGCCACTGTTGGGCACTATCATGGCTGACCCTGACCTCTGACCCCAGCTTACCAACATGCTGGGATATGTGAAGAATCAATTTCACTGTACTG
>JAOUQW010000027.1:1316913-1339965 GCA_028565825.1 Olivaichthys viedmensis
AACACTGAAATATACATTTTATGTGTTCAATAAAACACACACTTTATTTAAATATGAATGATATGAGATAATGTGCAGTGAACGAATTACATGGCAAAAGTACCTATTAACTTTAAACACAAGTGTAACCTTTTAAATAATTCACAATAAACAGATGTAAAATAGAGTACAGGCACAGCAGGGGGGGGGGAAAGAAAAAAGAAAAAAAGATAAATGACCGAATTATTTAATAAATAAATGGTTACATTAATACATAAATAATAAATAGCCAGGTCAACATTCAATAAAAGCAAATAATATCCAAGCACCGTTCATCAATTGCAATGCCAGTGGAGAGAGGGACCAGGGGCCTCATTTATAAACGTTGCGGACGCACAAAACAGGGCTCAAAACATGCGTAGGGTCTATACGCAGCATTTAACGACACCCATGTGGTAAAATAAGGAATTACAGCTCAATGCACAAATTACCATTCTCACGCCACTTCATTTCAGATTACGCAGCCGTACAATGATTACACAGGCCAGTAGTGCTCTAACTATAATAAACTACAAAGTGTTTTGCATATTTTACTCCAAAACCTGTAATAATCATTTACCTGGTTCTTCTGTGTTGGGTTCGTCAGCCATGTCAATGTGTCCCTCTTTCTCACTTAACACTTTGTATAAGAGGGATTCCCTAATTATCGAGGTCATTCTAACATCCTTGCCTCCTAGCCTCGAGTGGCAGTTACACCCGCTGATGCAACCACGTGATAGTATGTAGTGACCACGCGATAGTATGTAGTGAGCACGCGATAGTATGTAGTGAGCACGATAGTATGTAGTGAGATAGTATGTAGTGAACACGTCGCGATAGTATGTAGTGAACACGCGATAGTATGTAGTGAACACGATAGTATGTAGTGAGATAGTATGTAGTGAACACGCGACAGTATGTAGTAGTGAGATAGTATGTAGTGAACACGCGATAGTATGTAGTGAACACAATAGTATGTAGTGAACACGATAGTATGTAGTGAGATAGTATGTAGTGAACACGCGATAGTGCGATAGTATGTAGTGAGCACGCGATAGTATGTAGTGAACACGATAGTATGTGGTGAGATAGTATGTAGTGAACACGCGATAGTATGTAGTGAACACGATAGTATGTAGTGAGCACGCAATAGTATGTAGTGAGCACGCAATAGTATATAGTATATAGTGAACACGCGATAGTATGTAGTGAACACGATAGTATGTAGTGAACATGATAGTATGTGGTGCGATAGTATGTAGTGAGCACGCAATAGTATGTAGTGAGATAGTATGTAGTGAACACGCAATAATATGTAGTGAGCACGATAGTATGTAGTGAACACGATAGTATGTGGTGAGATAGTATGTAGTGAACACGATAGTATGTGGTGAGATAGTATGTAGTGAACACGCAATAGTATGTAGTGAGCACGCAATAGTATGTAGTGAGATAATATGTAGTGAACACGCGATAGTATGTAGTGAGATAATATGTAGTGAACACGCGATAGTATGTAGTGAGCACGCAATAGTATGTAGTGAGATAATATGCAGTGAACACGCGATAGTATGTAGTGAGCACGATAGTATGTAGTGAGATAGTATGTAGTGAACACGCGATAATATGTAGTGAGCACTCGATAGTATGTAGTGAACACGATAGTATGTAGTGAGATTAGTGAGATAGTATGTAGTGAGATAATATGTAGTGAGCACGATAGTATGTAGTGAGATAGTATGTAGTGAACACGCGATAATATGTAGTGAAATAGTATGAAGTGAGATTAGTGAGATAGTATGTAGTGAGATTAGTGAGATAGTATGTAGTGAGGCTACACACACATACACGTCACAGAACACGACTACACACATTTCCCAATAATAGGCTATTCATAAATAAATATACCATTTATCAAATTAGCTACATTTGAGTCATCAAGCCAGCAGATACCGGAAATTAGTTTACCTCAGTCTATCAGGCTAATTTCAGTGACTTGCATAAGCAACAAAACTCCACAAAACTCTCCAAAAATCGATATATATGTAGCTAAAAGTGAACATAGTCTAGCTATCTAATCTTTATTTGGCAAGTTTCACATAAATTACGATAATTCAGTCATAATCGCGATCTAACGTTAGCTGCTGCTGCTGTCTACATCAACACTCTATGCTGAGTTATGCTCAAACTTTTTCGAAATTTCTACCGCTAGAAATAAAGACCTAGTAACAACATAGTTTAATCTTTCAAGTGACATTATTGACAAAACATGTCATATAACTTGTCTTACCTAGAAATATCACCTCAGTTTTCACTGGGAAATGCTTTGCTGAGGTGAATTTCTCCGCTCCGATGAGACGAATGGTGGTTTCTATACGTGAAAGGCTTTTAAATATCACACATTATTCGCGCCAGTAACCTTTTAACCAATTAGCTTAAGTTACAGCTCATTTTCTCATGCGTATCTGGCAGTTTTTAGAAATAAGCTTGGTAATTGGACGGCGGAGCAATTAAATATATTTCCGATAGTAGAACGCTCCGGCAGGAAAGGGTTAAGTTACTCATTAGTAGTCATAGTACCATAGTAATTATGATTAATTATATTGTTATCTAGGGGAAAAGGTTTTCTTGAGATAAGGTATTGGTCCTACAGTCGCCTAAAAATCATTGCTGGAAACATCATTCTGTGTAGCATTTAACACAAATGTAGAATAGAAGTAACATGATGTAAGCTGTTTACATGTACTTTACATGTGTAATGTGCTTTTAAGTTTTGTGTGACATACTGGTAAATCTCAATAGGGCTTTGTACATTTGTTATCTCGTGATAATGACATAAAACACTTGGACAACAGAGTAAATAAAATGTGTGGAAACATGGTAAGGATTTCTGTATAAGAGAATTCTTGTCTGCTTTCTATTTTAATAGGAGGAATATTTCTAGTTTTCGTGTAGTTGTAGTTTTTTATTAAATTTTAGTGTATTTAATTGTTTCAGTTTATGTTTGTTAACTACAATACACGTGCTACAGTCCCTCGGATCCCCCAGTAGGAGCTCGAGGAAGTCTGGCCTAAATAAGACCAAGCGATTTGTGAAGATGTCAACATTAGTTTGCCATATATTTAGTGGCATGTAAATAACACATTTATAACATTAACTAATTTTTCCCAAAATAGTCAGATATTTTATTTAGATTTTTCCACCATTATTTTTTTACAGGACATAGGTTAAATCTTTCCCGTCCCCACTAAACAATACACCAACGTACCAAGTAGAATGTTGAGGATTGTATATATAACAATATATGAACAATTTGACACCTTATACCCAAAAATTATCAATTAAAATCTGGAAAATCTGGTCGGAATTCCAGCTATGCTAACGTCTTGTTCAGATCTCACTTTCACTCCCCTGGTAAAAAATAAAGGTAAAATAACTCATGTTAGGCAGACTGACTCTGATTCTGCTGTGTGATCGATCTAGATCTAATATAATGAATATTCGCAATGTCCACTGAGGAGAAAATACAATAAAATATGTCATTTTAGTACCTTAATAGCGCAGCTTTGCACTTTTTTTAGGACCTCACTAATATTTCCTCACTAATATATTGTATTTAATTTATGTATTTATAATTTTTTTAGGTGTTTTCCATGACTGGAAAACTAGTCTACAAATCACGACCTTGAAATTATAAGGTTCTATCTTTATACTTTTAGGCAATATTTTGGTGTAAAACTTCTCGCATACATTCAGCGGCATATCAATAACATATTTAGAATTCATTTTTGCCAAAACAAAGTCAAATTGAACCTTATAATCCCAAGATTTCGAGATATCCAGGTTTTTTCAGGACGTGTAGGAACCTGTGCATTGTGTTAGAAACTGTCCTAGTTTTAGTATACGCTCAACAACCATGAGTTTGTGAGTGCGCACTTTATAATTCTGGTGTGGGTGTGTGTGTGTGTGTGTGGGGGTGTGTGTGTAGGTCCATAAGGAGTACAGTAAGTGTTTGCGTCACTCGTACTGCTGTGGACGCTCGTCCAGCTCCAGCTCTCACGGCTCGCTGAAAAACTCTGCACTGCGCGCCAACAACCGCTATTACACCAGCAGCCAGGCCCGACACGCTGCCGCGCACAGACAGGTGCCACACACACACACACACACACACACCTGTCCACAGTTATCCATTTGTTTTCACCATAAACTCTGCATATCCTTCAATCCCCTTACCTAACATTATTTACTGCATTAATAGACCATCATTAATTCTGCCATCAATATTTAAGACTTGTATTAATTGATGTTTGTTTAAATGTGAACTAAATAATTAACACCTGCATCGATTAATGCTTACTTCCTCCATAATTAAAATAAGTCTACATAAATTAGCATAAATGAAATTACAACGTGTTGCTAATCAGCTGTACTCAGGTCAGTGAGTGGAAATGATAAAGCACCAATTAGGCTCTGAGCTCTGTTAATTAGCCACAAGGAAATGAATCATTAAGGCATTAGGTCATATTGGTTATTTTGGTCAACAATTAAGCAAACATTAATTAATGCAGGTATTAATTCCTTTGTTCGCATTGGTTTCATATTTGGGAAGCTTTTCTTTCCCTTTTTGCTAATGTTCAGAATCTCGACGTCTCAAAATTCTCCTTTAATACTCGGATAAGTATTTTTCATTGTATACTTCATGAAAGTTTTTTTCTTTTCAGTAAATAGAATAGAAAAACAAGAAATCTACGTGCATATTTAAAGAAAAATCCAGGGAATAACTGCAGTGTACTTCAGTAATAAATGTGGAGGTAGTAAAAATTGCAGCATAGTTACACATTCATTCTAAGAGATGCAATCAGCTGTCCATTGGGGAAACCAAGAGAACATCGTTTTGTCGAGCACCTTCGTACAGGGTCGAACACATTTGGCGTGTGCGGTCTAAGGGACGTTTCAGTCATCACTTTAATTCCCACTCAATGCCGTACATCACAGCAATTTTTCAAGAATGTCGCAACGAGCAGGGTTTCACTTCACACAATAAATCTTCCATTCAAAATGAAGTTGAAGTTGTTATATTCCTAGGCGCCCAGTTAATCCACAATTTCCCGCCTTATTTCCATGTTAAAGCAATAAAGTGTAAATTAATAAAAACAATAAACCGAACACAGAAAGCGTAAACCATAAAGCGGTTGAAAACTACCGCTTCCTTGCTAACCAGTATCAATCTACAAATTATTAAACTAATTATTATCACAAATTATTATAATTCCATCATGATAGGATACATCAGATATGCAAAAGGCAGAAATAAAACTGTCCCACACTGTGAATAATGTCCGCTAAACGGGACCTTAGTGTGTAAAGCATTACCACTTCACTTTAACAGGCTGTTAAGTGAGACACTGAGAGTCTGCTGGAGTCAGACATGAAGATTATTATGTGACGCTTAAAAGATTACGACAATTATGACTGTAATTAAATGACAGTAGTGAAGAGTTCTCTCTCCGTGTGCGTGTGTGTGTGTGTGTGTGTGTGTGTGTGCGCGCTCAGAGCCGAATCCGGCGCATGTGGAACGACACGGTGAGGAAGCAGACCGAGTCCTCCTTCATGGCGGGCGACATCAACAGCACTCCCACCCTCAACCGCGGTGAGCCCCCCCTGTTCTCCGTCCACTGTCCCTCGCTTTTCTTTCTCTCCCGATGTCTCTCTACCGTCATCCTTCTTCTCTCCACCTCCCTCTTCTCCCACTCTCTTCCCTGCTTTACACTGCTGTTAGTGATGCTGAAATCAGGGCTTCGGAGTATTAGCGGAGGGTATTTACATCATTTTTAGGGCCGTATTCAGAGTTAAGTGCGTGCAGTGAGGAGTTATTAGAGACATCGGTATTCAGACTTCAGTATTATCTCCAGTCTTAAGGCCAATTCACACAGGGAGCATTTCTGAAGCACGCAGCAGTTACGCTTCCATTTTAACAAGTGTTTCAATCCACGCCAGCTGCGTTAGAGGAGCGTCAAACTCGAGCCCGGCGTCGGCGCTGCTCTTGTTTTACAAGAGCATTGAAATCTCCATTTTTCTTTTCACTCTCACACATAAGTGACACATAAACGTCATAGAAATCCATTGAAATCGCACAATCCCACTTTCTATACGCTGTGAACTTTATTCAAAATCATAATCTACAACAACGTCTTAATCGTGCGGCCTGTAATTGCAGAACAAAGTGTTTGTACTGTAGTGAGTGCAGCTACGTGCCGCTCACGCAGCACAGATGCGACGCTTACACAACGTGTTGGATGTGGATTCGGGGTTAGGCGTCGCTTGGACAGTCGGGGGTGTCTCGGTTGTCCGCTGTTCAAGCGCATGATGTCCGCTCCGGCGAGGAGCTGTTTTAAGTGCAGTGCCGCTGTCTCACAATATTTCACCCTGAAATGCATGTTTTGGACAGTGACACACAGAAACTATGGGCAATATGAAATAAATTATTGTATGAAGCGTCCACACTCCCAACAGCAGCCACAGTGTTGTTTTTTTTAAACCCTCCCTAAGTTTCACACTCTGATGGTCTCCGTGGTTTTCTAGTTCGTCATGCAAAAGAATTGGGCTTTTCCTCGTTTGGTCTGTTTCTCTATAATCATTAGGATGTGCTGTATACCACTGTGGTGTCAAAGTGTTGTTTTATAGGCTGGCAATTAACCCAATGAATGTGGGTGGATCTCAGGTTGTTGAACTGAGACAAATTTGCAGTGATCGCAAAATGAACGTAATAATCATAACCAGGATTATTCATGACACTCAACCTCCATTTATTCTCAATACATCAGGCTACTATGGGATGTCTATTTGAATACTTCTCATTTGTATATTAGCATAAACTTGTCTGTTGCCTTTATGCTACATGAAAGCAGTTGAAAAGCATATTTTACTTATAAAATGTGCCCAATTGTTTTGTTTTTTTTTGGGGGGGGGGGGCTTAAAGGTAAGAGCTGGTTTTAAAGGAGGTGACCGAGACACAATTGAGAAACCCCTGCACAGATTCCTGTCCCAAGAGCGCTAAAGAAAAACCTCGGAAGCGTGACCGGCACACGGGACATTTCAATAATCTGACTGAGCCGCCCAGAAAATCAAGTTAAGCACCTGCGCGGCACAACTCTGAATACGGATCGCTGTTTTTTGTTTTTTTCACGTGACTGTTGACGTATCTTTTGATCTCACAAAGCCTCTCACGAAGTCACAAAGTCTCTCTCGCCTCCACTTCTGCAAGACAGAGAAGGAGCAGGGGGGAAAAGAAACGAGAGCAAAGCGAGAGAGAGAAAAAGACGGCATGTGTGTATTATTTTGATTATTCCCATTGAAGGTCGTTAGCCGTTACTGGGGCGGATTTTAATACAAGTTGATCGTATCATTAGTGTGCACTCGGTGATTATGATGGTGATGGTGATCATCATCATCATCATCAGCGACGGCACTGGGATCAGCGTTTTCCGGGAGGAGACGTGGGCCGGTGGCGGCGCTAGCCAAATCAGCCACCTCTCTCAATGCTAATCCCACACGTTTTTTGTTTATAATGAACTGATTAGAGGCCGAGCGAACAGGGGGGGTAATTACTCTAACTGAGGGGAGCGGCGCGAGGCGCGCTCAGATTGCCGCTTTTCCCGGAGACTTTAATCAAGCTGGCGGAGAAAGAGCGAGATCTAAATCGTGCTCTATAGGATTGAGACGGCGAGGAGACGGATGGCATCGCGAGCGTCTTTTTGTTCCTCTCCGAGAAAGGTTTTGCCGGAGTGTGAAAGCGGGAGACGGCGAACAATAGAAGGGCCTCTTTACACTCTCGCTGTCTCAACATCAGCCTCCATCTTGGAGCTTTTTGTCTTCCTCGCACTCTCTCTTTCTTCTTTTCTTCATTTGTTCCTGTTTTAGACTTTGTTGGCATTTTTTGGCAAGACGCTGCACTGAGCTATTTAGCAGATCTGTAATACTCACGTGTGTGTGTGTGGTGAAGCGAGGTGGGCAGGACGCAGGAAGAGAGATGGATAGTGTGTGTGTGAGGAGAGAATAAGTACAGTACGTGTGTGTGTGTGTGTGTGTGTGTGTGTGTGGTGAAGCGAGGTGGGCAGGACGCAGGACGAGAGATGGATAGTGTGTGTGTGAGGAGAGAATAAGTACAGTACGTGTGTGTGTGTGTGTGGGATTAATTCATGAGTCGGTGCTCTCTGATGGATGCGCCGTCGCGGGCGTGAGGTTGCGCCGTGCCCCGTCCCCTCTCCTTCATTCTTTCCTAGTTTTTCACTTCATGCCGTTCTCTATTCGTGGCCTCGGGCTCGAGCTCGAGCTCGGCGCTGACGCGCTACGGTTCCATTTCTCCCAGGCACATTCGTTTCGTCCGCGCCGAGTGTTCACATCTCACCGAAGAAACGAACCGCATTTCAATAGCCGCTCTGTGAAACTCCATAATAGCAAGCATTACCGTTCGCCTTCGGAAAAAACGCCTCGACCTGACGGCTGCACGCGCCATGACTGCACTTCAAATACTTTACACTTAACTCTTAATCTCAATCCCTCTCCCACACACACACACACACACACACACACACACTCCCTTTCCTCTCTCTCGCGCGCTTTTAGCGTCCACAATTAACAGCTTTCTCACGTTCAGCCATTGCAGCGTCACACACAAGCAGCAGAGGTTTTTTTCTTCTTCTCTTAAGCTCAGCGTGTAGCACACGCTAATATTCTGCATCATTAATGCAACGAATCGCTTTTTTACACGTTCACACCCGTTCAAATTCCAAACCATAATGTGAGATCAGAATCGTCTCACAAAAAACTCACGCTGTGAAGAGCTGCTCTGCTGTTTCACCACCATACTCGTCCCTCTCTCATTCACGCTCCAACATGTGTATGTAGAAAGCTCATGTTTGGGGGGGGAAGGCCTCTTTTACACCCCGTCAGAGCACCTCTGCAGCACTACTTGCAGAATGCTCCTGTGCTAATCAATGTGTCTTTTTGCACCAGATGCACCAAATCACGCTTTCCGGATTCCCGCTATAACGACTCTCGGTTTTCAATATCGATTTCACGCAAACCAACCAGTAAATTCAGCATAACAGACACCATCCAGACTGTTCCAGAGTGCGCTTGCAATTTTTTTTTTTAATAATTGGAAATTACGCATTACTCAGTATTACATCTGGATTCTTTTCTCTAAATGTGGGACAATCCTATACATCTTTTGCTGACAATTTCTTCTAAATGTGTGAAATATTTCTTCATTTTCTGTCGTTTGTTCTTCAAGTGAGGGGATGTGCACTTTTTGTGAATTAAGAAAAAAACAAAAAAATAAGTATTTATATTAGGTACAAGACAAAAGAAAAAGGTGTTCTGTTTCTCTCCTGTGTTGTAATTGTAACATTTTCTTTCTTCTTTAGGTCTAGAGTTTCTTATAGCGCCCATTTTCTATTTCTAGATGATGGACACTAAGTCTTTATATTTATTCTCTCTCTCTCTCTCTCTTTCTCTCTCTCTCTCTCTCTCTCTCTCTCTGTGTCTCTCTCTATCTCTTGTTTAGCTCCCATGGGGAATCACCTGTTGGCGAACCCGGTGTTGCAGACGCGCACAGGCTCTTCTCCCTACAACACCCTGCTGACTGAGAGTTTTACACCTCCATCACCTGGGGTCTTTAACTCCACCGGTCAGTCTTCATCTGTCTCTGTCTCACTCTCTCTCTCTCTTTTTTTCTTTGTGTCTGGCCCTTTTTTTTCTCCCCAGTTCATCCTCTGTGTGTGTCATCGGTGAGGTCTGATGCACCTCTGCATATGCTAACATCCATGTGTGTGTGTATGGGTGTGTGTGTTTACACACTGTCAGTGTGATTCAGACGACGTCTGACCATCCATCCGGCAGGTTTATAATCCCGCTCGGAGACTAAAATATCGGCCTGAGACGAGGCCGAGGTGGGCAGAGCGAGGAGGCGTGATTGACAGCCGAGTGGGAGAAGAAGCTCCCCCGAGATTTAACACGTCGAGTAGCTCAGCGTCCGCACACACACATCCAGCTCTAATATCTCTGCCCTCGGTGATGGAGAGACAGACACAGAGAGAGAGAGAGAGAGTGAGAGATGGAGTCTCCGTGTTGGATATTTAAGACGCTGTGTCTGCTGAATATTTTACAAAGTTCTCTCTTGCGCGCCGTAATGCGTCAGCCTCGACTCGGCTTAAGCTTAGCTCCCCACAGCCCGCGGCACATTTTTAGAATATTCACACAGGAGGAGGGCTTCATTAGAATGTCTAATTACTCTCGCTCTCTTTCTCTCTTTCTGTTTTTCTCTCTTTCTCTTTCTCAGCACAGACAAGCGTTGATTAAAGTCATACTGCGCATTAAAATTTAAAACCCTTCAGCGAGTCTTATCCTTCGATATACGGCGACAGGTTCAAAGAAAACGGCGTGCGTAAGGAGCGAAAAGCTAAAATAATCGTCGTTGCGGCCTTATGAAGTCGTATGAATCATGTAGCGCGCTCTCGCTCTGTCAAAAAGCATCACTCCGCTCTCTAAACATCTTCTCCTTAATGCTGCCCTCTTCAGGGGGATGACGAAGGGATGGGCACCGGTTAGCATGGCGCCGTCTGACAATGTCCATTACTGTGTGTTTCCATTCCACAAAGGCTACGTTTAAACAGGGAGCTCAAATAATAAATTCAACTATCTATCTGTCTGTCTGTCTATCTATCTATCTGTCTGTCTGTCTGTCTGTCTGGCCAAACAGAAACAAGAGGCGAGGATCTGAAAAAGTTTTTTGTTGTTGTTGTTGTTGTTGTTGTTGTGTTACTTTCATTCATTTCTTTATTCATTTATTCATTCCCATGAAAGTGTGGCGTATATTTTGTTCTTCTCACTTGTAAACATTAAAAGTATATAAAAATAAAGACGAGTGACAAATGAAAGGATAAAGCTGAATAAACGAGAGCATCCACAGGTCACGAGGGGTCACTGAATGGTTTGATGAGTATGAAAGTGATGTAAATCATATGCTATGGCCTTCAGTCACCAGATTCTCAACCCAATTGAACACCTGTGGGAGATTTTGGAGTGACGTGTTAGACAGCGGCTCCCCACCACCATCATCAAAACACCACCTGAGGGAATATCTTTTGGAAGAACCGTTCTCCATCAGTTCTTCCAGTACCGTTCCAGAGACTTGTAGAATCTACGCCAAGGCGCACTGAAGCTGTTCTAGAGGCTTGTGGAGGCCCAAAACACCTTACTAACACACTTTGTTGTTTTTTTCTTTAATTTGGCAACCGTCTTTATATAAAGTAGACCTATATATTGTTATTTCCGCTTTTAGTAGCGAACAATGAGAAAGTTACATGCCCACCGCATGCATGGTTTTACACTTGCAAATTCATAACAATTCACTCAAGTTGTATGAAAAGATACTGATTAAGTCTAGAGTTAAAGGGTGCGGTTAGCGCTCATACCTTTTGTTATAACCTTATTTATATGAAATTGATACAAAATCCAACCACATTGCTCTTGTTTGTTATTAAATTTCAACCATATTGCTCCTATTTGTTGTCAGGCTATTTGGCTATTAACAGAATGACAGTTTCATTACAGTCATAAGAGTCATGGAGAAATTTCTAGTAGCAAAAATCTGATTTAACTTAAAAGGCAACTTCAAAGACAAAAAATAGGACAACGCATAATTAGAATATATCCTTTTGAGTTATTGGTGCCAAATATATTTATATGTGCTTATATTTCTATTTTATATTATGAGGAGGTGCTATTTTTTAGGGAGCGAATGGAAATATACCAAATGTATGGGGGCTCTGACCAAAAAAATATATTATTATTAGTATTATTATGAAGGTATGCCATTATTTATGAGGCTTGTGGAAAAAAACAAACATTGGCTATGAAACACGAGCTGTTTTATGACTTACCTGCCAGCACTGCTGACAGCCTCTCCTCCTCTTTGATAGGAAACTGCAAAAGAAATGAAAACATAGTGAATCTCCAAAACACACACAGATTATGTAACAAATAAATGTTAAAACAGTGGCAAGCCAGTCCTCTTCCCCACTTGAGACAGTGAGCTGGAGTTCTACACGGATAATGTTCTGAATAATATACTACAGATGACATGTTTTTGGCCTGAAATCCTGAACTGTTTAGCGATGATATAGGACAATTTCAAATCTATGAATACTGATCCGGAAGACAATATTCGGGTGGTTAGTGTTGGCAGCTAAGTGTTGCCAATGTTCCACTAGCAGAACCTGCAGTTTCACTTAAAGCTTGGCAGCGTGTCACTGATCGCAATCGAGCTTCGTTTCCATTCATGCAGAAAAAGGTTCATTCTAAATTAGTCTCCTTTTCCTTCTCTTTTTACTAGCACTCATAAATGCACAGAAGTCAATGGAGGGTTGAGTAGCGTGAGATGAAACTACCTTAAACAGTGATGGAAGGAGGGTGTGAAAGTGACCCTCTTTTAGGAGGGTGTTAAAGTGGCCCTGCTTTTATGGCTGCTATGGAGAAGTCGCCGGCCCGTGTGCTCCAGCTCCTCTCCGTTTTATCTAATTGGGCCGCATGAGCTCTGCTGTCACCTCATCAAAACCCAGCTGAGACATAGAGCCGGGCGGCTGCGCTTTGATCCGCTCTTCGTCATGTTTTAACAGCCCTTTTTAGTGGAGCGTGCCTTACTCCTCTTTAACTGGATTCACAGGGGCTCGGCTGACTCCCAAAGCCGCCTTTGATGGCTGCGTGAAAAGCTTCAGACTAGTTTTTTTTTTTAAATACTTTTTCTTGTAGGGAGATGTATTTTTAACCACAGAACATGGTTACTAAAGCTTGGCTGCTGTCTCTTGATGTCGTTTGTGATTCTTCTGTCGGGAATCTGAGTGAAATGACTGAGGAACTAGCAGATATGCAAAGGGACAGATAGTGAAACTGTGGACCTAAAAGCAAAATTGTTCTCTAACGCTTGCACTCTAAACTCTCTGATCATCTAGCATGGTTGAGATAACTTGCACTGTGGGCTGCTTGTTATCTACAACCAAGAAAATAATGTCCTTAGTAGCTGCTAGTGGACTCAGCTCTTACAAGGTAGAAGGAATAGCGCTCACCAGTAGGCGTAAAGGTGAAAGATGGCACTGCAGATCCGAAGGGCAGAACATGGGAAAAGAAGATGGGAAAAAACGCAGTCACAAAGTTTCTTAACCTATTGAGGCAGCATATATAAAGCCTGCCATGAATACACAAGTGCAGATAAAGACCTTGTTCACACCTGGTTGTCTAATTCATGCGTCCTGAGTATCAGGATTTATCCGAATGAAAATGCAGGTGTAAATGCACCCAAAATGCATTTAAAACATTTAAATCTGATCAAACCACTTAAGATGGTCTGAGAAGCATTTTAGCCAGATGTAAGTACATCAGTCTCTCCAAGACGTACTCGACAACCGAACCCCTTTAAAAACATCAGATTATAATGCCAATGGTCCATGACTGCCAAAGTCGGTGGTGCTTTCCTTTAAGGACTGTAAAAACAACATGGAACAATCATGCTTTTTGGTGCGACAATACTTTTTTAGTAGAGAAGTGGAAATGTGGAACAACATGGGTCATGGGTCAATCTGGCTAACCAGAGAAGCATTTGACTACAAGTATAAATGCATGTGGTTAAAATCTTATCAGGATATAAGACGCATAAAACAACCAGGTGTAAATGGGGTTAAATCAAAACAGCATGTTGCTTTAAATAGTTCTGTCTATTCTATGACTATGAACGACGAAAGCGCATTTTAGCAGTAGAAAAGAAATCCAGATTAGTAAAATGACTTCAGCAGAGTCACTAAGGGAAATTATACTTTAAATGTATGACCCTGCAAACAAATGACTTAAAGCACAAACTCATGGGCACAATAATGCACTAAGAAGAGCGTTGCAATTTTGTTATTCTGCATGCTTGTCTTCCATGGTACACTTCTTTCTTTCGGTCAAGCAATACCATAAACAGATTGTTAAAGCAAAAGACGTTTCCACGACATTGCTGTGAGTGGTTAAAGCTGTGAATACACGCAACTACAAGATAAAAAGAAAGAAGAAACTGCATTCTTAGCCTTTCTGTCAGTTTTTGGCTGACGATATGACAATTGACAACACATCATATCTTTCGCCTTCACCTTTTCTTATCCTCTGTATTTTTGCTTTGGCCTTTAAATGTCACCTTTTTTCGTTTCCATTTGTCTGCCTGTTTGGCAGCGCTCGGCGGTCCTGGCGTACAAAAAGATCACCGTAATACATCTGGCCATTTTTGATGCTGTTATCATATGTATTTATCTGTTCAGGGGTAAACAGGCGAGACAAGACGAGATGAGACGAATGCCTGGCGTACACCCCAGAGCGTATGAAAATGCTGTGGTGACGAACGATAAATAAATCAAAGCACCTCTGCAGCACGGTGAATGTCAGGTCTGCGGTGACAGGTTGGGGAGTATAGATGGGCGTATTGCTTATATGCTGTGGATACGTTTGTACACACAGCAGACACACAGAAGTGTGCGTGCTTTAGAAAGGTTACACCTCTCTCTTCCATCCCTCTAGCCATTCCAAGAGCAGACTCCTGTATTATGTGGTTACAATGACCCCTTTCTTCATTTCTTCACACACATGGCTCTCTCAGCCACCAGTTCAAAGAGGGCAGCTTGTGGCCTTGTGGCTTCCTCAAGTGCACTAGGAGTGGGAAGGCCAGCATACTTTCCAGAGTTTGAATGAAGCGACACCAACACACAGTGCACCCTGTGCTCGGAAGCCTGCAACTCGACCTCAGCTTCAAATGCAAGATCAAACTTGCCCGCGGGCTCGGTGGAAAAACCGCAGTGTATTGTTGCTTTACCGCTGGGAGCTCTGAAAGGGATGCCTTATGTAGTGCTAGCAAAACAGTGCCCTTTTTCTTCTTCTTACATTAAAGAAATGGTTCAGTAAACAATCACATTTAAACAATTTTTCACTTGCTTACCTCAATCAGCCAAGGCATGTTTGACGTCCAACGTTTGATTCGTAATGGAAGAACACTTTTCTGTAAATACAGGTCTAAATCTTCATATACCTGCTTCAAATGACTTTGTGAAGCCACGTAAGCAGATTTTTAAATAAGCTATAATATTTTAGAAAATAGCTTTCTGGTACAATTTCACCTTGGCCGCATCATAACGTTACAGGGTTTAGCTACACGGTGAAGTTTTGTTCATGTTTATTGATGACAAAGTCAAAATGTCCTAAAGTGTCCTAAACCACATTAAGATTAGCTTGTTAGCTTCGTAGCAAAACTAAAGAAGCAAAAATTAGACAGAAAACATGTCTTAGCTGACTACATTTGGGGTAAGTCTAAAGCTGCCAAGATTTTCGTTGATGTAGTATAACTTAATCTACCTAGTCTAACATGACGTGAAAACATATTTTTCAAGAAAGACAAACATCTTGCTGAAGTAATCCTGGTCTGCATTTAGTTCTGTGCTAAACTTCAATAGCTGAATGTTTTCAATGTCACAGTGTTCATGTTCTAAGATCGAGTGCACATCAACCTTCAGAGTGTGTGAATTCTAATGCAAATGAATAGCCAGACTCCCTTCTCTTTTAAGCACAGCCTCCAGCCTGCCAATAAGCATTCCATTAGCTGAATGTCCTTCAGACGATGTGCCTGCAAGCCCAGTGCCAACATCAGAAAAACGCCATTGTGCAGTCTCCTAAGAGCATGAACTCTAGAGGTATGAAAAAGCAACAGCACTTCATCAAATTCCAACAGTACAGAAGTGGAAAGAGGCAAAGCAAGGACATAGGAGGCAGGAAATATTACTCTTTTCAGTGTTCGCAGTGAGGTGTGCAGAACTTTGGTCACTTTAATATATTGAGTAAAGTTATTTAAATGTTGAGGAGATGCATTTATGTGGCCTTTTTACATGTCGGAACATGCAAAATCCAGGAGACATGTTCAAGTCTTGAGGAATAGATAAGTGAGTCCAAGTCAAGTAAACTGTGGCTTATGTCAAGTCACGAACTAAGGCCGGAGTTATTCTTGCTGTTAATTATGCCTACGCAAGATGGCTACCGCACATATCTTGCATTCATTCGGTGTGCCGGTTGTGCACGTCCCAAAAAAAAAAAAAAACTTTTCTGCAACACGCTCTGTTGTGGCAATGAGATTGGTTTAATGGCCTGATACACCATCTATGTTGGCCCTGCTGCCGCTGGTTTCTCCCATTTTCTCAAGACACACATCATCATTATCATAACCTCCTCAACTCCCGCCATCTTCACGGTTTACCTCATTGTGCAGTATCAGAGGAAGTGGTCAAAGAAGGTATTCCGGTGCTGATGAGGTATGTTTCGGCTCTGACGTGCCCCCTAGTGGACAGAGTTTTTAATCCTCCAGATGTACGGAAAGTACACAGGCGAGTACGTGAACAGTGGCGCTCGCGTAGCTGCTGCGTCCGCATGCGTACACTTAGTCACGCGGGCAAGTAGAACCCCCGGCCTTAGTCCAACAGTCCCACACAGTCCCATGGTACCTGCCTTTAAACGAACTCTTTCGCTCGGTGAACATTTTTGGCACGTAGTTGAAATTCAGCGCAGAAATCAACTAAAATAACATTTACAAGAATACTTTCACACAACTTCCCAAAATAACTCGACTTGTCGTGTAAACCAGGTGGAGTTTGCTGCTGTACCTTTGCGGATGCCAGCATAGCTGGTGCTCAGGCCGCTCCTTTTCTTGCGGTGGCGGTACAGCCAGATGCTGAATACCATGAGGATGATCCAACACGCCGCGCCGATGCCCGCGATGAAGGCTGGCTGCTTCACCACATCTGAGATCTGCTGAGAGAGAGTGTCCTCTGGGTCCACTATGGTCTGAGTCATCCTCCCTGAGGAGTCTAGGCCATAGAGAGCATGAGAAACAGAGAGGAAGGCAGACACATTGAGTGTGGACTGTATGATGTGTTCATAAAACAGAGATGCTTTTATTGCAATTATTTTACACTGTATATCATCATGAAAACAGAAAATATTTTTTCCCTTCTTTAATAAGGCTTCATTTTGATTAATGAAGAAAATCAGAATAACTATTAACCTGGTGAAAATCTAAATTGGAACTCTAGTGTACACATCACAGATTCAGATTCTTTTTGAAGAGGCACATAAAAAATGCCTGGTATGTCTGGCAAAACAGCACAGACAACAAAGCATCTTCTTCATCTGCTTATTCTTGCTGTCTCCCGCACTCGCTCGCCACATAAAAGGAGCTCTGGCTGTTCTCCACAGCACACGCTTTTTCCTGTTCACTTGCTTCCCCCCCCCCCAATTGTTTTCATCTTTTTTTCCACCTTGCTATTTCTTTTCGTTTCATGCCATAGTCACTTTTATCATTTGAGAGACATTTTGAAGCTGGAGGCAAACAGGTAGCTTTTCTCTAAACCCAAACACCCATCCCCAAACTCTCGTAGCTCCATCTTGGCTCTTCTTCTACATGCTCCCCTCATGTGTGGGAGTTTCCACAGCTAGTTCTGTTACCAGGACCATCATTAAAAAGAAGGTATGGGACAGGTGGAGTATGAGGGCTGCTGTTACTGCCCATAGAGGATCAAATGCTCTTTCACCATCCATAATAATCCTGCGTTCCACCAGGCCTTGCTTTCTCACAAAGGAAAACACACTTAAAACCAGGGACATTACCAGCCTACCTTTACTGATAACATTCACGCTTTGCGTCATTCAAACTTTCAGATTTTAAATACTATTTTACCCAGATGCATGCATTCACATTTGCCATTAAAGTTCCATTACAAAGGATGTGATGTGTACCAAATCAGTGCATTTGGTGGACATTACGCTTCAAACACTTGAGTTTGTTTATCACCTGTATCTTCTCCGAGTCTCATCGAGTCTGCTGGAGATTTGTTTATAAATGACGCATCACATAATGACTGTACCATTTATTTAGTGAAGAATGTCATCATGACCAGCAGCTTCTTTATTTGTGAATCGCTCCAATTCTCAGACAATTCTTCTGTTCTTCTTTTAATTAACATAGGGCTTTTCCTCCTGGTGTCTCTGCGTGTCTTTCCTTGTGTATTTGCTTCTGAGCCCTGTCGATAAATTCCCGGGAATTGTACTCGGTCTCCTTCCAGTAGATTGCCACATCAGTCTTCCTGGGATTTCAACTCTGGCTTGCATTTACATTTAACTTCTTCCCTATTAATTACTGTTAAATTCCTGCGTAAAAGTGCATGTGTGAAAGGGGGCTTATCTTACACCTCTTTAGTTTTGTTGACACAACAGGTGCCAAATAAAGAAACTAAATAGCAGTTAATGAAGCCAAGTTGTGGTCATTTTGTATCTTCACGTGTGTTTTTTGGGGGGGGCCATGGTGCCAGAACACACAGCAAATCGTTACATCTTTCTACAAAGACGCTTCCCCCCCAACCTGCCACATACATCAAAGTACATTGCAGTAAAATCATCTCTCGACTCCTACAGTGCAGGTGTGTGTCTGCGCAGTGTTCAGAGTTTTCTTCTTTGTTGTGTCGGAGTTGCATTAAATCCTGAGGTGCGGCACTGTCAAGATTTTGCCCTTCATCTGCTGACTTCAAGTGTAAAAATAGTGTTTTACTGTTTTGCCAACTGATTGATGGCAATCAAGTTCCCAACTTTAATTGATTTTAGCCTTAATTTATGGAGATTAAATGTCTGCTAGCATTCAACCACCTCACATGGCATTATCTGAACACTCAGATTTAATTATTTCAGACACTTTCACACTTGCTGAGACTGATTGAGAGAAAACGTGAAGGCTTTTAACTCTATAAAGCAAGGTGAAAAATGGTTTACATAAATCCCTGATATAAATGGAAACCTTGGCCTCAAAGAGCTTGAAAGGATAATTTGCGCAAGACGTAATTTAATGACGTGTATTTATCACAATTTAATATTGGTAGCAAACTAGAATGCATGTCATAAAAGACAGAGAGGTTTAGAGTTACACTTCATGCAAGCCTGAAACACTTGCTGCATGCCACAGCCAATTAAAATATCCAGTATCAGACACGGGTAAACATTTGCCAAAAGACAGCATCATTCAAAAGTCACCTACCTAAAATCCACTACCAAGAACCGTATTTATCTCGTCAGTTATGAAAAACACATGTTCCTACATTCTCTTAACGTAATGAAGAATGGCGTGTGGTTGTTTGACAAGAAAAGTATAATACTTTTTCATAATTCTTGAAATAAAAACAGTTCTTCTTAGTGGAGCTTTGGTGCCTACTAGATGAACTCTTTGAGAACTTTTGCTTTTCTTTGTCAGATGCTAGTGCCGAATCTGGCTGTGGCTCAGCAAGAACCCTTTTAGCCCTACATCATGAGTGAGGTGTAGTATGGTGGTTGTATTGACTCACCCAGCTGGAAGTAGGTGAGCTCACTCTTCACTCCGGGTCCGGCTCCGGTGCTGGCTGCCACCTCCACACCGTAGCGGATCCCCGGGACCAGACCTGAGATCAGCACTGAG
This sequence comes from Olivaichthys viedmensis, assembly GCA_028565825.1. Classification (NCBI taxonomy): domain Eukaryota; kingdom Metazoa; phylum Chordata; class Actinopteri; order Siluriformes; family Diplomystidae; genus Olivaichthys; species Olivaichthys viedmensis. Next base: position 1,336,496 of record JAOUQW010000027.1, read on the forward strand.
AAGGTGGAACCGTCCACCGTGCGGTTGATGTGGTAGCGACTCTCGTTTCCCAAACACCATATCTGAGTATACAGAAGAGGCCTCCATGTTAACTCCTCAGTACCATCTTCATATCAACCAGTCGCTGCTTTTCAATCTAGATAGGTACATTCTTAGAAAAAGGGTTCCTCAAAGGATTCTTTGGATAGTTAAGGGTTCTTAGCTTCCTAAAAGGGTTCTTGCTTAAAACATTTTCTGATAGGGAAACAATCTGTTGAAAGGTTCTACATAGAACATTTAAGGGTTCCCCCAGGGGGACAACCAAAGAACCCTTAAGGGTTCTAGATGTGACCTTTTTTTCCTAAGAGTGTAGGCAGCATGTTTGTGCAGCATTTCCGCCCTCCACACATAAAACCTTGAGATTTCATTATTTTGGCCAAATTTAAAGATGGCATTGCATGCATCTCTCTTGGGGTTCGTAATTCTATAATTGTGTTCACTGGACCAGAGTTCCATGAAAGTTTTGACAAACATGGCTGACCAAAATGTTGCTCCGACCAAGGAGTATGTTTACAATATAAGAGTTGCTTGTCTCGTAGCTAACCGTCATACTTGTGGTCGTATATTACCAGAAATTGTTCTGTGGTTAAAACAGTCTAGCTAATGTAATGCGGTAATACGACTTTACAGCTTTTGTAGTTAGCTTACGCATCCAACTTGCTAGTTACTAAGGTTCTAACTTAGGGTTCCTGTCCTTTCCTCATGCAAAAGAAATCCAGACCTTTCTCCAGATTTTTTAAAAGCTTTTTTCGGATGTTCCTTTTTTGTGCATGTGATGTGCATTAGGGAGGCTGCGATAGTGCAGAAAATAAGGGAATGTCTAAAGACGACTGATTTAAAACCAGTGTCTTAAGTTTTACGTTGGCAACAGAATAAACTTTTTTTTTTTTTTTATGTCAACATTTTTAAATTTCCATACTTATCCAGACTTTGCAGACTGGCACCAAAACCTTGTAACTTTGTAGTTAGCCTAATGTAGCTAGCTATGTTATTTAACTAACAGTAATCAAGTTGTGTTCAGCACCCGAAAAATAGATGCTGCTAGTTTGGCACCCATCATTCAAGTTACAGATAAACTAGCATGTGACAAATGTCATGTGCACAGTGTATTAAAAGTATGATTAGAAGTATGATGAGTTCAGTTAAAATGCTTTGCGATGGGACGGGTACCTTTGAAACAGGCGGCTACTGAGGCCAGAATATTTAATTCAGACATATTTAACCTTCTCTGAGCATTTGGTGTTGTATTTAAGGTGCAATACTTCAGGTTGGACGGTATCGTAAAAAGCCATATTGAGTGTTTTTCTCAGAAGCTTTTCTCTTATATTGTCAATGTTAGGCTGTTTCATTACCCAGAAGCTCCTATATAGTTCACATACCATCCAGCGCAAAGAAATCTCGCCTGAAAAACGATCCGTTCCGTTCCTCAACTCATCCATCAGTCCTGTGAATGTGCCCCAATCTAACCATGTGAAAAAGTAAGGCGTGGAAAAATTACCGCCTGAGCAATGTGCTTTGAAAGTGCTACAGCTCTGCCTAACCCAGTCCAGCAGCTATCTCAACACCCACCCGTCCAGGCCTTCACACTCTAACCTTGTTTTGACTGGGATTTTCTTGCCTGTCTGTCTACCGGAAATGGTAAAAAGCTTCAGCTGTCCCCGTTGGCTTCCAGCGAAACAGAATGAGCGCTGGCCCAGAATCCTTAATGACTCTTTTGAGGCACGGTGGGGAAGAAACGCCAGGAGTGAACAGGGGAAGTGATTAGGGAGAGTCTCGGACAGTTGTACCACATTTGACAAGCATGAAATCACACTCAACCGCCTCTGCCTTTGGCACATTTACCTGGAAAATTGTCAGCGATTTCACTTTTTTTTTTAATCTTTCCCTCCAAATGTAATTTTTAAATGACTGCACTGTGAGATTAAGACGTAAGGACCTGAACAGAATATCCTAATAGCTCAGGGTGTAGAGTGAGCACCAGAAAGAAATCAAGGAATTAATACAAATGAATACAAGGAATTAATACAAATAAGTAAAATAGGTAAAAGACTACATAGCAGAGAATTCGCAAATATCATGAATTGTCAAAAATACATCAAACATGCCTTAAGCATAAAGTGTATTTTAAAATATTCCTAATTTTTCTGCCATAATGTCCTGCATTCTGTATTCATCATGTTAAAGTATCCTGTTGTAATCAACTATGCACTGCTGTTTCAAATGAATTTGCAATCCAACCAGAAATTCGTCTCCATTTTGTCCTTTAGGTGGCAGCATACAACAAGGATTTCTCCTGAGGCATTCCGTTAGCAGACCGTCAGCATTTTCTCATCCCCATCATACCCCTTTGTCTCTTTCTCCCTCTCTCTGTGTCCTCACCCTGTACTCCTGGACCACTCCGTTCCGCTCGTCCTCCGGAGGTGCTTGCCAAGAGAGCACAATGGCCGTGCCGTTGTCCCCACTCTGCGTTACAGTCACGCCCCTGGGGGCTGCGCTGGGGGCTGAAACAACACAATATAACATTTATATACTTGCAAACAAATGTATTTGCATGTGTCTAAAGGACTAGTTTGGCTAAAATAAAATGTACACCATTTCCCCCCCAATACCCTAAATGCAGCTGCTTAGCTAAGTCATGTTTAGTGTGTGATGTTTGCTTCTTTGGTTCTGCACTGGAGTTACAACACTACTAATATAGCTAGCAAGAAACTTAAAGCTACCAGTTTAGCATCAAAATTATCACACACACGCCTCAAAAGATATTGGTTGCCTAGGTAAAATCATTTGTACATCAAGTTTCATAATATACCATTTAAAAATGAAATACAAAAATCAAATGTGAACTATATCATCATCCAAATCGCAGTTCCACCTTTAAACTTTGGGCCACGCCTCCTACCCAACTCTGATTCTGGCATGCAGTGACACCAAACTGTGCTGAGGAAGAAAGGGATTCGGCTTCAAGATTTTGTGCTACGACTGTCTTTAGCTCTGCGACGTCCTTTTGTCCATGTTTATAGATAACAGTGTATCATACAGTGTCAGAAAGCACATCAGCACGTCTGGTCGAGACCCCGAACAAGTCGCCGGGTGGGATTATGAGGTTTGCACAATTCTAAAGTGGAGGATATAAGCTTGTTAGCAGCATTAGCCTCGTAGTTCCAGTGCAAAACTATAAACGCAAACATGTCTGACGTTTAATAAAAAGCAGTAAGCATACTAAAACAGCTGTGTTTTGAATATACAGTTCTGTGCCACAGTAAGTCTTAGGCAGCCTAAATGTTTTAGATGTTTAGTTTCCGTCTCCTGCATTAGTGTGTCATTAGAAAAGACATTATTTTCCAAAGAATTAAGTCATTAAAGAAAGTAAGATATTCAGCACTAGAGCACTTTTTAGATAAAAACAGAATCAAGGCTGTTCTGGGATTTTA
>JAOUQW010000027.1:1358240-1369589 GCA_028565825.1 Olivaichthys viedmensis
GCAAGAAGGCAAATTCCACAGATTTATTCTTCAAAGGAATGTTTGATACAAGTTAAAAAAATATGGCAGACAGAACTGTCGCTTTGACTAATAAATTATTAATAATATTATTGTAAATACAATATCATTAAATGAATCATAATAAAATGATTGGGCAATTAAATACATAGGTACAAAACAGGCACTAAACTGAAGTTTTAAGATGGGGCGGTTGCCACTGGGGTGGTACATTCAAGAGTTTTTGTACCTTTAGTTCGAGGAACATAATTGTAGGGGAACCTTTGAGGGTACTTTTACATGGTTTGTATGTTGGGGAACACAAGTGTACCTGTACAATACCTTTTTCTGAGAGTGTATTGGTTGGGATATAAGCGAGTGGGGAGAACTTCTAATAATTAAAATAAACTACCTGGTACAGATGTCTAAGGTGTTCTAGAGAATCATGGGTCATGCAAACGTTATTATTAAGTGTAGGAATACATACATAGGCTATTATATGAAAGAGGACCAGTTGAGAAATAGACACATGTCATGTTTTGTACATTCTGCAAAAGTCAGTAGATATTTTAATCCGTCATTTTCATCTTGGATTGGGTTCTGCCTTGGATAAAAGCATCTGCCAAATGAATATGTGTAAAATGTGTTTATTCTCTATAGCAGATTAGATTTTGAGACGTATACAGTGCAGGAGAAACATAGATAGTGATGCTCGACTTTTGTTGCCAAAATTTAAGAAAAAACTAAAGCCTTAGCATTAAAAAAGCAGGAAAATAAAATATTAAAAAATATGTCACAAAGAAATAATAATTTTGACATTATTATGAAATTATGATATTTTATGGGGGAAAAAAATGTGTAATTCATACAAATCAACAGACATATTAAAAGGTATGAACCCTGAGAAAGTTAAGAACTTCTCAGAAAAAAATAAAACCTCTAACCACACACACAATTATCTCTTTCTCTTTCACACACACATATGCATAGCCAGTCATACTGAGAGAGATTCGAAGAACTTTCAATCTCCACTATTCTGCTCATCTGTTCCCCCGAGTTTCCTAAATGAATAATTGTCCCTTCTCGATGCTCACACTTTGCACAAATACCAAAATCAAAGTGTCTCGCTAAGAATTGAACTCTCCTGAATACGAAGAAACGCAGCTTGGGGGACAGCAGACAGACTCACAGTTTCCAACAGCGGCTCTCAGCGTCTCGAACGATTGATTCATCTCCTGACTATCAATTTATGCCTTAAACTGTCATTTCTGAAATCAAATCGATATATTCAGACACCAGAATGAACACAAACATACAGAAAAAAAGCAAAGGCACTTCAGGAAGTCCTTTGGTGCGTCATAACTGTCAGCAGGAAACGGCAACAAAATGTTCATATGCTTTGGAAAAATCTGAAAGCATACATGTAATGCAGGCTAAAGGCCTTAGACCACCAAATTGGATGCTTTTTCTCATTTAATGAATGATGTAAAAATGCATCGGATTTTAAACAATAACTTTATATTACAGATTCCTGCAAAATGGAGAGTGACAGCAGATCCAGTAAAGAGGAGTTCACAATTGTGTTGATTTTATTTATTTTCATTTTATTTCTCATATGCTTAAAAAAAAAGATTACATTAACCAGCATAACACACCCCCTGTTATGATAACACATTAATGCAAAACTACTCATTCAATAAAAAAAAAACTTGTAGGCATTACAACTGCCTAGCAATTAGTGAGCTATATAAGCTATACTGTATGAACACCATAGGGTAAATACTTATGCTAGATATGAAGAGCAATAAATAAAAGAACCACCATTTGTTTTGCAATTCCTTGTCCAGTGTTGTTTTAGATTTGTTCTTCTTTTATTGATTTATTGATTTATTTAATTTTCCAGTATGCATTAGCTGTTTCATAATTGGTCAGTCAGTTTTTTATAAGGTCCATTCGTGTCATGTAGGAAATATGATAATTATGAGTTTCTACCTTGCAAAAAAACATTTACGCCTTCATCAAACTTGTCATTTCCGGTTGGAAACTTTATAAAAGCTCCAACTGTGACGTCACATTACAAACAAACACGAATTAAAAAATGGCTGCAACTTCCACAGTTAAAGGCAGATTGGAATGTAATGTCAGGATTTAACTCCATACATATCTATCACACATTCCATATCATCTTATAGTAAGGACCTCATAATCAATGGTACAGGCTAGTTTAGCTTGTAACATTTAGCTTTCTATTTTAAAACAAATCAGTAAATGGCACTATAGTGAGGTTTAGCTAACTGCTAGCTATCATAGCAGTCACTGTATCCGTTTTGGCATTGTGTGACACAAGAACGACAAACCTTCGATTCTGAGAGGAATTTCTGACTTGTCATCTCATAAATGTGTATTTATTGTTCTGTGTATTTATTGTTCTGTGTATATTTGCACTCGTCCTCACTGTCGTGTATCTGCACTTTATGTAGCCCTGTATAGCGTGCTGCTGTATTGTTGTGTGTTGCACCATGGTCCTGTAGAAACCACATTTCATTTCAATGAAATGACAATAAAAACCTACTTGAACTTGAACTTGAATTTCCCCATGAATGTCAACCTTTGATAAATTTTAATTCAGAACGATGTCTTTTTACGACTACACAATGTAATTATGAGAATACAATAGAACTACTGTTTCGCAGGGATTTATTGCCTGTCATTCGCCCATTATGGCTTCAATCAGCGGCCGTAATGTAACTTTGAACACCTTTGATGTGTTGGTCGTTATCAGTTCACGGCGTGATTGAGGAATTATCAGTCATATGTCCGATACACACATCCAACGGTCGGTCTGACATCCGTTTCCATTTTATTCAGACGTACATCACAGGGTCCAAAAGTCTGAGTCCACCGCCAAAAGCTGTTTTGATTTCATCAGCTACCAAACACTAATAATTGGAATATAAAATTTATCAGAGAAGATTCCATCGTTCTTCACTAAAATAAGTAGTATTACAATTTGGAATAATACATAGATGAGTGCACTAATGGCGTCAGTATAAGATGTTAGTCGTGAAGACAGGACAACAGTTAATATTGTCTGGCAACGCAACAACTTGACTGAACCAAAATGTTTATATGAGTTGTATAAAAAAATTTGGTCCATTTATTAGTCCCATTTACGTGCACTCCAGCACGTTCCAGTCCATTTCCCGAAAGTTTATTTCCAGTCTGTTTCCCGAAAGTTTCTCGTCCACAATGAAACGGCATTCTAGTAATGCGCACCCGGGGTCTGACCCAAAACCATTTCCGCCTTTTTTGTTTGTTTTGATGCTGCAATCGCATGCAGTGTGAATAGCTAGAGAGAGAAAAAACAAAACCCATAAAACACGCTTTCTTGCAGGCCACAGCGTTGCTTGTACACTATACAAAGCTGTTAAACATGTAATTAAACTACCTAATACACGAGGTTCCGCCATCTTGGAATTGTGGAGATCACATGACAATCATACGGTACCATTTTCGTAAAGCTACGTTTTCCCCATTATCCACACTACAACGCCAAAACAGTCTTTTCACATTTATCACCTTTGGAGAGCGGGTTAGTGTGAATGGAAAGGCAAAACGGATAAGAAAAGATGTGTTTTCAAATTTACCCGTGTTAGTGTGGACTAGGCCTGACTCAGTTACAACCTGAAACCCATAAATATGTTGGAAAAGCCAGCTAGCTACACTACAAGCAACATGGTCTAAGTAATGTAACTACATTAACGCTCCATCCATGACTGAGGTCAGCTCTTCTAGCTAATCACTAATAATCGCTAATCAAGAGAAGTTGCCTGACAGCTTGCTCTCGTAAACAGTTTGATCTTGTCAGCAGTCAGGAACCTCCTCGAGTCGTTTTGTCTTGCTTCCAAACCAACAGCCAAGAAACAGCTACAGAACCTGATGGACTAATAACATATATTTATTACATTAGGTTAGGCGTTTATCGGCGCTACTCTGTCAATAAAATAGTTAAACTAATTACAAGCTACTTGGTTTAAAAAGTAGCGACGCTACCACGCTGCTACTGGAATATGTAGCTAGTTAGCTTGCTAACGGCTTTGCTAGTGACACTACCGCTGCCTTGCTCTGGTAATATGTAACTCTGCTAAACACTGAGACACAATAATTTTTGAAATGGCGTCAACATTTTACATACGAGAAGTTCATGCTGCGAAAATCGTACGTCAAATTTTGGCAGCATCCATATATCAGACTTTTGTCTTGCTTGTCGCTGACAGTTAAAAACATTTGGTAGATAGATAGATTATTAGACTATAAATATAGTTTTAAATAAAGTATTCTTAAGTTCTGAGTGTAAACTGTGTTACACTTTGTATTAGGTTGTCTATTAACAGCATTAATGTATTGATGCCACATTTTGGCCTGGACATTGACAAATCCTCCCCCTCTTTTTCCTCCGTCCCTCAGGAACGATGTCCCATCCGCTCCTTTCTTTTCATCCATTGGCTCATTCACGCGTTCCTTCTGCCCTCTGCCGAGAATTGAAAACTTCCTAAACAACAAAGGAACGACAGATTGGGCAAATCCTAAAGGACTTAATGATGCAAATTGGCTAGGACAATGGAGTGTGTGTGTGTGTGTGTGTGTGTGTGTATGAGATGTAGGTATGTGCCTATCTGCGTGAGTAGTGTCTATATAAGGGCCGATAGCATAGTTGTTGTTTTTGGGAGCTGAGGTGTGGAAAGTGTCTCCGTCAGTCCATCTGATGTTCAGCCTCAGATCTTCTGCAGGGACAGAGGCCTCTGTCTCTCTCTCTCTCACACACGCACACACACACAAACATATACAGAGCGAGAACAGGGGGCGCCTGGAGCAGCATGCCTCGTTTGCAAATTTCACTGTGTCTTCTCTGGTCCACTGGGAAAACACAGACACGGGCTTGTGTGTCTCTCTATCTTTCTCGTCCCTCTTTGTCTTGCTCATTTGTCTCACACGATGATGGCTAAAATGATTTTCACGATTATCACGACTATTTATCACTATTATTTGGCCAATTTTAGGAACAAAATAGTTGTATCTTTTTATTTCACTTTATCATATTAAATCATATTAAAATGAAAATGGCTCTTCTTTTTTTTACACTCTGGGGCAAAAAAAATATGGGCCAAGCAAAAAAGTGCATAAATGTAGTATGTAGAAATGTAGTGCATGAAATATATATTTTTTCATTTAGCAATGAATAAAAAGTTATCAAACAAGTAAAAACGGAAGCTACATGCAACATAAGTTAATACGGAATAACTTTTCCTTTTGATTTGTTCAGATAGTGAAGTGTTTGGGCTAAACTTGCAGACAGTGTTTTACACACGGATGTGTCAGTGTTGTTCCATTCAGTTTTAATGGCGTCCCAGTTGGTCATAAGTGGAAAACTTTCGTCCAGTTAAAAGTGTGATTAATGTGAGATCAGAATATTCTCAATGGGGTTTAAATGAAAAATTGCATGCACTATTTTGCTTGACCTATTTTTTTCACCCCAGAGTGTACATTTTACATTATTAGCTTGTATTCCTTTAAATGTATAAATCTCTGAATCGTAATAAGACCGGGTCTTGGTCACATTAATTGAGTGGTAATCTTTTTAAATGCTAAATATAAACAGAATTAGATGCTAAAGAAATATGGCGCTACAGAATGCATGTCGAGCCTAGCGTGTGTCTTGTGATCTTTAGTTTTGCCTTTCGTCTGCAGTTTCAGCGTGATTTTGAAAGCTGAGAGCGGAAAACAGATCCTGCTGTGATTGAACAGTTTAAACATATGGATGGAGAGCCTGGGATCCAACATTAGCCAATTAGCTAACTTCAGCTAAGCTCACCAGTATCACAGTGGATTATGTTTAAAGGAATACTCCAGCGTTTTTCCATTCACCACATCTGTAGTGTAGCTTATGTGTGATTACTGAAGGCAAGAATTTTGACACATTTCCCTGCACTGAGAAAACCAGTTTACTCCAAACTCACTTATAATGGAAGTCTAAGGGCAACTGTTAAACTCAGTCAATGAAATTTTTAAATATGGGACTATATAACGCAAAATTAAAACTACAGCCGTTACATTGGTACAATAAAGGTGTGAGGATGAGACAGACATGAGTAAAAGTTTTACCAAAGCTGTTTTTTTAAATCCAACTTTCCAACACTGGAGCAACACAGTAAAAAGTAGTTCCGGTTACTTTACACTTTCCCGAAGGTTTTGTTGGTATTCGTGCACCATCAGAGCCACACAACTACACCACAAATTCTTCCTTCAGAAAAGTAGTCCCATCTCTGAAAGGACGAACAGAGGTTTACAAACACCTTTGATTGATGAATTCATGAAAGTGTTCTACAAAATGCTTGCATTAAAGTTTATTGATGTAATTCAACAGCTGCCCTTAGACTTCCATTATTCCAAGGAAGTTTCTGTTCTTTTCTCAGTACAGAGAAATTATTATTTGCACAGCTCTACTCTGCATGTGGTAACACTGAGAGCAGTACAGAAAAATCTGTCTCTCTCTATGTGTAAGTATGTGTAAGTGTGTGTGTGTGTGTGTGTGCTCCACAGACGTGTGGAAAAGCTTCTGCCCATCTGCTGTGAGCTCCAGTTGCACACTGTGCTGTAAGACGCTGCAGCTCACGTGTGAAGAGGAAAAGAGGCTCAGCAGATGACGGCAGCATCGCCACTCGGTGTTCATTTCCAAGTGTTTACAGATGAGGCGCTGAAAGCGAGACGGGGATCAGCAGATGGGGGCGCAAGGGACAGGAAGTGCATGCTTCATATGGTTATATCATACATTTTTCATAAGTATCAGGTGGCAGGCTGAGAGCTGCACATCCTGTGTGAGAGAGGGAGTAAACACATGACGCAGGATTCAGAGTAAACAGACATTGAGGCCTTCAGGCTAATAAAGACCACGCCTGGCCTACTGATGATTAGAATGCAAGTCAGCAAACACATCCACATGTGTGTGTGTGTGTGTGTGTGTGTGTGTGTGAGTGTGAGAGAAAGAGAGAGAGAGTAAGTGGAGACTACAGAAAACCTCTCCTTCTCTCCACCCCCTCCCTGATCAGGCCTGTGTTGAGGGATAAATAGTTTGTACCCCCCTTCTTTCTTTCTTTCTCTCCAGCTGGATAGGGGCGGATGACGGAAAGGAAGGAGACCGTGTGGGTTTCAGCCCTGGAATGCAAAAGGATTTCGAGAATAAGGGGGAAAACAGGAGGAGATGGGGTCGTGTTGTGTCGTGCCCACTGTAGGAATCGAATTAGTGGAAAAGAGTTGAGGCAATCTGCTCATTTTTAATTCAACTTTTGTTGCAAGTAAGATTTTTGATGACTTCATATCAACTGCAGCGTTTCAAAGACACCGGATGAGTGCACGAAACATAGAGCGCAAGTGCTGTGCTAAATGTCCTGACAATTCATGACCAGTTCAGTTCTTCATCAATTCTTCAAATGCTGGTCACTGGGGTGGTACCTTTAAGCGTCTTTGCTGCCTTTAGTTAGAGGATACCTCGGGAACAAAAATGACCTGTACAGTAACCATTTTTCTGACAATGCAGATCTCCAACCTGGGTTTTTTTAAAGGATGTTTTAGATGAAGATAAATAAATATTAAGAACGTAAATGTGAATTTTTACTTAGCATGGGAATACTGTCCAGACAAAACTCACAGTATTAATGACAGAACCAGCATTATGGCAGACCAGAGGTGAAACTTCTCTAAATGAACTCATTTAAAATCTCATTTGAAATCTCATTTAAAAAAAAAAATAGCTGTGTTGTAGTTTTCAATGCAATTCAATTTTTTGTGTATAGCACTGTTAACAATAGACAAAGCAGCTTTACCTTGAGAGGAAACAGACTCAAAAGGAAACCCATCCTCTTCTGGGTGACACCCAATGGTTGGATTTCGATCATTACAGTAAATGTCAAAAGCAGCTGCTCTTTTGTACAGGTTCACACTGCACTGTGATGTTACTGGAATATTCTTGAGTTTCTCTTTAGCTCATTGTGTTACGCACCTGGAGGAATGACTGCTTTAGAACTGTTTGGCATTCGTGTTGCTGAGCGCGTCCCCTCCTGTGTGTGTGGTGAAGTGTTCTTTCACCATATAACAGGATTATAGGAGTGCTACAGCGCTTTTAATCCTAATCTCTATTCACGGCATCTGTAGTGCATGTGTGATTACCACAGACAAGAATTTAGACACGTTTCCCTGAACTGAGAAAATAATTGAAATCCTGGGAAGATTGACACAGTAATCGACCGGGACGAGATCTAGAACAATTCCCAGGAAACTATCGCGAGGGCTCATGTGTGAACAGAAGCGAAACGTTAGCGGGAAGCCGGGAAGCAGGGGCGATGTCTTGATGACTATTTGGCCTACGATGCACCGACATCTTTTGAGGCGGCTGATTTAAATCATTCGGAAAGCGACAACAGAAGGAAAAGCCTAAAGTCAATGAAGAAGAAGAACATGAGAAATGTCTTGAAATCGGATTGATTTGGAAATAAAGTAGCTGTTGGACATTTGTGCTGAGGATAAATGAACCAGTCACCAATGTTATGACAAGAATTTAAGCCGCAGTCACACTAGAAACTAGAAACTTTGCATCTCCTTGCAAAATAGGCGTGACCTGGACAGCATTGAAAAATTGGTGATGGAAGACAACAAAAAAGGCCTTAATTTTGTAATAGTTTTGTCACAACACCACCAGAGGTCCCCGTCTCCCGAATACTAGCATTTCGGGGTCACCTGCTCACTCACCTGCTTCCCATTGTTTACCATTGATTTCACACAGTATAAAGACTCCCAAGTTCACCACTACTCATTGTGAAGTCTTGCCATCCGAGATCGCGGTTCTGAGCCAGTTGTTATCATGTTTGAGTTCTGGTTCATGACTTCTGTTCTGTTTATCATTTCTGATTCTGCCTACTCCGTTTGATTTTGATTGCCGATTGTGTTGCCTCTTCCATGTTTGACCAAAGCCCATTTACTATGATTCCTGCTCTGCCGATATTGAGTAAAAACTCTGCACTCAGGTCCTGTGTGTTCCCTCTATCACTTTGTTACACATTTGGTGCAGTTGACAGTTTAGCCGTGACTTAGCATTTCAGCTGTGGCTCGCAATATTGTGGTAAGAAGGAGGAAACATCGGAGAAGAGTACTGTTAGCTCTGCTTCTGCTTTAAAGCAAACGAGCTAACATGCCAACAATAAACGGTAAAAACACAAAAGTAAATGATCGTTAACGTTTTATTATTTAATCCAGACTGCGTAGCTGGCAAGCCCCCTTTTTAGAGAATAACGTAGTCGGTTTAGGAAGTATTATATAAAATCTCATGTCTGCACACTGCTAAATTTAGTGCTTCCACTGTTTTAGTTTCTTCTGCGATGCGATTATAAAGTACCGCCCCTTCAGGGGTCATCACAGCCGAATTGGTCAATGATTCAAATTCACGTGTCAAAGTTCACCAAAGTTGAACTCGATGCAAAGTTTTGACCGGTAATGACACAAACCGTTGATCACAGCAAAATCTGAAATGAACTTTCACTAACAAAGATGTGTGAGTGGGCTTTTAGGGAAAAGGGGTGGGGCTAAGCTGCTTTGGTTTATCTGGGGGTGGAGTTATTTCCAGGCTGGAAAAATTGTAAACAGAAGCCTGAAATGAATAAACTAGCCACATCCATTGCCTTGAGATTTTTGCGAATCACAGTTTGTTTGAGGTATATTTGAAATTATATGATTATTACAGGCCTAAAAACACAATTACAAACTGCACCTTTAAAGCACTCTTTAACTTGTCAGTAAGCCAACTCTCCTAGCACTGATGAAAATATGTATGATTGTTGTCCTGGCCGTGTTTCTGGTCTGGAGTTCTGGAGGATCGTGTGAAAATCACTGCACGCTTAAGAGCTCCTGCCTTGGCCACAAGTGAGAGGGTAGCAGGCCAACAGCAACACAATAATCACAACTTCACTCTCACGCTGCAGAGCCGGCAAACTCAACCAGTCCACCCACACACACACACACACACACGTTACACATAATCACACTGCGTTCTAATACACTTGGGTAACAGCCACCCTGCCGTGGCATGCCGATAAATGACTGTGGCGTGCTGTAAAAGTGTGCAGGGGCATTAACAGCAGTGATTTAGAGTAAATTGCCGAGTTGGAGGTTTTCACTCTGGGTGCCACTGCAGTGGCAGAACATGGTTTAACCACTGAACAACACACACACACACTCCTGCACATAGCCCACTGCAGCACCAACAATCAGCAACCTGAGAGCGCTGAGAACCTCCTGTAAAAGCACTGCAATGAAGAATTAGATTAAATACTTTACCCCCGCCACCCCACATTTTGTCTTTCTCTCCCTCCTTCTGCTGTTCTCTCTTTCCATTTCTCTCTCACCCTCACTTTTCTTTTCTCCCGCACTCTCTCCTTCTCTCTTAACATTTCGAAATCGAATACATTCCAGGACTCCAGGGGCGTATCAGTTTAAACAGAGAGAGAGTGCGGATCACACAAGGCTCACGAAAAGGCTTCGTCGAGCTGCATAGCTCTGATTCTGACAGGAAACATACAGAGATTCTGGTGTCCAAAAAAGATCTGCAATACCACACAATGTAGGAGTTAGGGCCGTGACAATATATCGGTATGGTGGTATCGACATGGAAATCTGAAATAGTTTACCATTAATGTCAATGTTTAAATTCTAAAAAACGAAATTCAAAGTGAGTTGAAATAACGGGAGCTTAAATGTCGTATCCTGGCAGACGTCCGAAATGTAGCTACACAGGTTAGTTAGCTATCTAGCAGACTGACTAATATAATAGCCTAACAAATGTGACATAGATTAATTAAAGTGGCCATGAAATGGCTTGAGAGCCATGATTTGATTCCATAAGTTGACGTATTTCCTTTTGAAACAGGATGTCAGGGAGGGAGCGTGTTTAAGGGCTTGACTGATTTCCAGAACAACCAATAGCATTACGATAGGCTTCCCTCAACGGAGAGGGAAAAGACTGCCATTTAACACGAGGAAGTGAAATAAAACTTTATCGAGAAACAACTTTTACGCACACACACACGCACACTAACGTGCCTTGATATCTCCAAATGCTCGCGGTGTCATTCACACACATTAGCTGTGTATTAACCGTGCTTCGTAGCACATGTAGGGCAGTGGTGGCTCAGTGGTTAGGGCACTGGGCTACTGATCAGAAGGTTGTGGATTCAAGCCTCAGCTCTGCCAAGCTGCCACTGTTGGGCCCTTGAGCAAGGCCCTTAACCCTCCCTGCTCCAGGGGCGC
>JAOUQW010000027.1:1369689-1385414 GCA_028565825.1 Olivaichthys viedmensis
TGTTTTTAATCTGAATTAAAAAAAAACCTATAGAGCTAACGTTCTCTGGAGCACTATTACAGAGTATAGGGGCAATGTAAGAAAAATGTCTTCCACCGGCTGAGCTGTGAGTGATGCTCGGGAGTAACAGTAGACCTGCCTCAGCTGAGCGAAGCACTCCAGATGGGCTAAACTGCTTCAGAAGATCAGCAAGATGTGCAAATGGAAAATTGGTGCATCCTGCAACAAGACAACAATCCAAAGCATAAGTTAAAATCAACAGACCCTCTTGATCTCCAGAAGAAGGCAGTGTGTGACATATGGCAGTTATAACAGATATGTCAAGAAGAATGTCCGAATATTACAATTGAGAGGATTCAAAAGCTGCTCAAAGGATATGAAAGAATTTGGAGGCAGTTATAAAGGCAAAGGGCGGACATGCAAGTTATTAGAGAATATTTATATCACATTCAGAAAGAGAGATGCAAACTTTTGAACTGATATCATTTAGATTTTTTCACTATTAATATATTAGCATACATTATTTGACCATTTTTGTTACTTAATGAAAGAACATCTGTGAAGCCCAACACACAAATTGTCTCTTTGTCCCCATTTTGTCCGAAGGGTATGCAAACTTTTGCACTCGACTGTAAATATTAAACGTGTTCCACCTTAATCTCTGTGTTTAAGGACTAGGAAAGGGCACTTGGAAGGTAAACCAGTTAAGCCTATTGATAAAAGACTCCGAGACAATGCTAGTCTTAATTGTAAGACAAATATACACTCTTAGAAAAAAAAAGGTAAAATCTAGAACCCTTAAGGGTTCTTCAGTTGTTTTTCTGAGGGACTCCTTAAAGGTTCTATGTAGAACCCTACAACAGAGTGGTTCACTATCAGAAAGGATTTTCAGTAAGAACTCTTTTAGTAAGCTAAGAACCCTTTGAAGATCCCTTAAAAAACCCTTTTTCTAAGAGTGTATATTATGCTACAAAGGCCTAATTAGAGTGATCAAAATCTCTGCATTTTTCTTTTCTAGATTGTTTCACTTTTACCTATTCATTATTTAAATACTGTATTTTTGGAGTATTTAAAAATTATTTTAATTCTTTAAAGTTTAGCCAAAATTATTAATATACTGTTGAGTGGGAGTGTAAATGTTCATCACAGGTAAACCTTTGAAATATAGATGAAAAGAAAAAAACTTTCGTCCTAAACGCATTTTCTATTCAGCTGTCCTCCTTTTATGCATGCAAGTGTCCTAGATATGGAGACATAACAGCAGATTGATTTGATATGCGGTTATGATGCTGATTGGACAGGTACACAGGTGAGCTACGTGTCTTGGGGAACACAGACACACACACACACACACACACACACACCAGACGATTTCTGCATCACACAACTTCTCATCTTGTCCATCAGTTCATAATTTCTGCCCTCAGAGACATCCTGTTTTTTGTTTGTTTTTGTTTTTACTTTGGGAAGACGGTTAAGTAATTAATGGCTCTGTTTTGCTTGTTTTCTATCTGTACTGTTCCCTGACCTCTAAAAAGTTCCAAAATACACATTGACCAGCGAGCGTTAATGTGTTTCACAGGACAGATGCGGGACACACTGCTCTGGCTAAAAAAAAGACTCATAAAGGGCTGCCGGTGGTTTCATTACTGGGATAAATGGTGCACACCTTTATGAGAGCAAGGGACCAGAGCTGCGGCAGCAGAACAGCCAATTAATCCAGGCTAATTCTCTCAGGAATTGTGTGTGCAGAGTGAGGGAGTGTGAGAGTGATAAAGTGTAAGCAGGAGGCCTGAGACTCTGAGATTTATCCGTTCCCTGAACAGATTAGAGCCTCTAACAAGACCCGCATTAGGGGTGGAAATTGGGAAAATGATTTGTCATTATAACGGCAGGCGCTCGTGGCTTTGAAATTTATGAGCTAGTCTACAAAAGCTGTTATCCTGGAGTGGAGGATTGTGGGAAAGCACAGCTAGCGGTGGACACCACATCCAGCTGTCGGAGCAGACTCGCCCTGCCAGGTATGCAGGTGAGCTACGTGTCTGGGGAAACACACACACACACACACACACGTACACACATAGCGCTGATCTCCTGTGTCACGCTCGGCGATCCTCATCTCCTCGCCACCGCCCGCAGTTCCGCCGGTAGGGCTTGCTATTTTCAGCTGCTCGTCTTATCCTTAATTTCTTATCGACTGAAATTCCCCACGTCTGTTTTGCACGTCAGGCCTGTAAAAATGAGATTTATGTGCTCACACAGTGAAATGTGCAGAAGGCAAAGTGTTTAACAGGCTTTTATTAACGCTCTGCCAGCCAGTTGTACCAGCTGACCTTAAGTTCGATGGAAATTGTGACGACGCTCGAATTTATTAACGACTAACGACTTAAACGGTTGCACTAAGAAACATAGTATCGATGTAGTTTTAAATTTAAAACTTCTAAACTTACACCAACCTCCCCCCCCCCCCAGCTAACAAACAACGTTATAAGAATGTTTAGTGAATTTTTTGTCATGGTTTTAAGAAAGGTAGCCTGTCCAAAAATGATCCTGCAATATGCTGAAAATGTGGGATATAATCAAGGATTGCTTCAGAATGTTATCATAACGCTGCTTACATGATGTTCCCAGTTATAGAAAAGCTAACATCAGGAAAACATGTGTTACAGTAAAATTGTTACCTAGGCCATAGTAAGTGCCACTGGAACTACAGTACATCCTTGACTGTGATAAGGAAGCTAGCGTTCAAAAAGAAAAGAAAATATGCGGTAAATTACATAAATGTAATGCCGTATATAAACTTAGGAGGCTAGCTAGAATAAACTATGACGTTAGCTAGCTTTATAGTAGCTCTTTCATCAATAGCTAATCCAAATGTCACACATAGATCCATTTTAGATGATTGGCTATAGTTTTAAAAAAAACCACCAAAAATTATTTTTAAAAACTTTACTATTAATGTTTGCCAGAAAAACAAATAGGTCATGTTGAAATACTTAAATGTCACACCATATTTGAGTGGCGAAGACAAGCTTGGATAAACTACAAAGTTAGCGAGCTTTATAGCTCTTACCTCAGTAGCTAACACGAAATGTCACTCATAGATCAACTTTAGGTGATTGGCTATAGTTACATTCATCACAAAGTTTTTTTTATTTAAAACTTCACTATTAATGTTGCTTTTTCTGTCATACAGCGTGTTCAAATGCAGGTTAAGTTTGCTGTCACGTTGCTATTATTCATTGTTAAATTGCTGTTAAATGTGTTGCACTACGACCCAGCAAAACAAAAGAATCAGATATAAAGAAGCACGCGTTAAGGTCACTGCATCGGGCTGCGTAGTTGATGGACAAAACATTTGTACAACGAAAATCTAAGTGAACATGTGCTACTTTATGAAAACTTCTTCAGAAAATGTTGTTCTGCAACAGTGCGACATTTTAGAAAATGAATCAAGTTAGATTTCTGCCTTCTTTTTTTTTTTGTCGGATGCGTTAAAAGCTGACTGACCAAGTAAATTGTTTTCATATGTGGGGTGCCAGCATTTTTCAGCAGCGGCAAATTTCTGTACTGACATACGGAAATGTCTGCACCTGATCATGTTTAAGCTCTTTAAATGAGCCGATGGAATTTATTGTACTTTTTTCTGTGCTCCAAAATCGGGTCTAATAACCGCTGTGTTTTCTCTTCCTCTGACTTTCTAACATTAAAATGACTGCAGACTTCTTTTCGGAACTATGGCTCTCCATTTTCAGGGATCTGTGGCTTAAAATTATTGCTGTTTCACAGCATTTTTCCGGATGACCCCCATACACATGGAATTAATTGTATGTGTTTTTTGCTTTTGGTTAAACTAACACGGGGTTAGTAGCAAGGACACCTAGCTAGGAAGAATTGGGAGATTGGGAGAAAATTGGGTAAGAATCCCCTAAAAAAAAAGACATTTTGCTATTTGTTGTTAAATTGCCGTTAAATTTGTTGCACTGGGACCCAGCAGAACAAAAGAATCAGATATCAAGAGGCCTACTATAGATGAATACTTTGAGGTAAAACTTTATTATAAAGCACAATCCATTTGGCTTTGTTCATTTGTCTACTGTTGAAACATGACTAATTCGGAAGACAGACGTTCTTTACAGTAAATATGTAACACAGAAAGAAAGGAACCCTGGCTACTTTACTACGTGTCAAGGTCATAGATATGGTGTTTCCTGATGATGTTGGATCGTGTTACTACTATTCTGTTCAACACTTACCATCACTTTTAATTTTACAACAATGCAAGTGTACAATACGTTTGAAAACACCCAATATGTTGTATATTTATCTCAATTATTAGCAATATAAGCAGTATTTAAGAAAATAGACACACAAAAGCCCTTCCCGTGCCTGGGGATCCTCTTGATAGTAGCTGGGAGTGTAAATAAGAGATAGAGGAAATGGGACGACGACGACAAAAAAACACTTTGTCGCTTCAGATTTACAAACACCAGTCATTTTTAAGATGCTTATTTTGCCTTGTTAATCTCAGGTCAAAATAACCTGAACATCATATGTTTTCTATAAACTATGTTTCATGTTCATAAGAGAAATTAGGCTGAGCACATGTTGTTGGGTCATTTTGACCTGGAGTCAGTTATGACCTTGGAGAGGGCAGTCGGCATGCCACGGTTGAGATTTCCAAAGCAGCTCTACACAATCTGGTGAATTTTTAGCCCAAAAACACATGATCAGGTAATCATTAATCCTCATGAGCTAAAGAAAATGAGTTGGTGACCCTCCAGCTAAAAAAACCCATATTTTTTCTGTTGTAATGTTAGTAATGTTTTCCATAAGGGTTGATATCACAATGTAAAAAGGTCCTAATGGTTTAACAAGTGAACTGTGACTGATCCTAGACATGTTTGATGGTTTTCAAAGGGTCGGGTAGTGACCCTGTGGTAAAAGGCTGTGGTTTAATGGTGTGTTCAGAAGTAACTAATGGACTTCAATTTATTTATTTGTTTGTTTGTTTGTTTGTTCAAATTATATAGCGCCTTTCTTACACCCAAGATCATTGCGTGTCTGCATGGAAACATTTTTTGCATTTTTTGATGGTTACCAAACAGTCCTTATGAACATGGCCTTAGATGAAGCACACACTGTATCAGGCTGCGCATTTGACAGACAAAAAATTTGTACAACCAAAATCGAAGCGAACATGTGCAACATTTTTAAAATCGAGTTTTAGATTTCCACATTTTTTCGGATGCATTAAATGCTGTCTGACCAAGTGAGAAGAAAAACTGGTCATAATCACGTCTACAGTTAAAAGATGAAGACTAAAGTTTTCCTGTAGCTCGTGCATTGTTGCCTAATGTGGGGCGCCAGCTTTTTCTAGCAGAGATTCAAATTTCTGTACTGACATACGGAAATGTCTGCACCTGATCATGTTTAAGCTCTTGAATGAGCGGGTGTCATTTATTGCACTTTTTTCTGTGCTCCAAAACCGTGTTTTCTCTTCCTCTGACCTTCTAACATTTAAAATGCTTTTTTTCAAAATTGCTTTTTTGAACAATGGCTCGCCATTTTCAGGGATCTGCGGCTTAAAATTATTGTGAATTTGCAGCAGAGGAGGGTGCATTTTTACAGATGATGGACCCCTGTGCAGATTGAATTGTAAGTGTTTTTTTGCTATTGGTTAAACGAACACGGGGTTAGTAGGAAGGAGATCTAGCTAGCATTTGGAATTGGCTATGAAGTAATTGTGAGAAATTTGGTAAAAATACCCAAAAAAGACCACAAAATTTGACTCCATCACTGTTAGAGAGCAGGGATTTGACTAATGAAGAACTCGGCACATAACATAACGTAACATAATAAGTCTTGGCCCTGAAGGCTCCATGTTTCATGTATATGGATGAGATGAAGAAAAATTGCCTTGTATTATATACAATATTATGTACAATATAACAGTAAGCGTTAATAGCAAAACTGCTTGAACAAGTGTGTCGCACACATGTACGGACACGAGCATGTGCTGTGTGTCAGGAGTGAAATATGTTCCTCAGTGCAGTGAAAAAGAACAGGCTGGAAACCGCTGTCACATTCCTCCCCGTGCGGCCGCCCCCACACCCAAATCTCCCTCCAACGACCAGCCAACCACGGCCCCCTTCAACCCCTCTCCTCCTCCTCTCCTCTTTTTCTCTCCTCCTCCTCTCCTCTTTTTCTCTCCTCCTTCTCTCTCTTTTCTATTTCTCTCTTGTTCTGATGCTGGCTGCAGTCTATTCCGCTCACTCAAGTGTCAAAGAAGTGAGAGAAAGTGAAAATAAAGATATAAAAAGTAAAGGGAAAGAAATATGAGTGTGTAGAGTGTTGCAGTCGGTGAAAGTTTCCCTTCGAGAGCTGTATACTGGAGAAAAAGTTGAAATATGTCATCACTCACACACATCTTGAGTTTAAATTTATGGGCGCAAACTTTCACCTAAATACAATGTGTACTGGAACACGTCCACTTTGGCAAACAGCTGTGTGTGTGTCCGAGTGTGTGAGCTCATATACACTGTCACACACGCATACAGAACAGCTCAAAAATTTATATATATGGTATGTGTATACACTCTTAGAAAAAAGAAGCTTTAAAACTAAAATGGTTTTACTTGGAACCCTTTCGGATAAGGAAATACTCTGTTGTAGGGTTTTACATAGAACCTTTAAGGGTTCCCCTAGAGGGACAACTACAGTACCCTTAAGGGTACATATATTAAACATATAACTTATACAATATGTATATATTTATATTACACCTTGAATTTTAGTTACTTTTGGTGCCACAGACAAAACACACAAGTCCATAACGGCAGTTAAATAAGGACAAATATTAAACTTTAAAAAGTTATATAAAAATCTAAATCTAAGTATTTATTAACTGTTTTATTAAGGTGAACCAGTTAAACCTATACAAAAATATTAATACACAGTGCTAGTATGGAATAATATATGTGCCACTAGGATTTAAATTAAAATTTTAGAAATCTGAATTTTTATGATTAATAAAATTTCATATACAATTTAAAAATGAAAGTTGAATTTCAGTTTAATCAAACCTCCTTTTAAAATAATCAGCTTTACAAAATTTGAATTAGATTAATCCAATTCAGATTCACCATGGGTGGTGCCCACTCATTTCTTGACTGCTGATTGGCTAAAATAATAATCAAATCTGTGCCTGAATGTAGCGTTGTATAAATTTCAATCTGAATAATGATTTGAAACTGAATTGAAAATGCATTGTTCCACCAAAATATGAACTTGAATTTTGTACATCTAAATAATATTAAATTGAATTACAAAAATGAATTCAATTTTAATGCATTACATACCATTTTCAATGATGAAATACAAATTTAATTAGATTTAATTCAACTTCAAAATTTGATGTACCATTTTTAAATAAAGCATAAACATATTTTCTAAATTTACGTCCAAATCAATAGGAGCACAAATATCATTCCACATGCTAATATCAAGTATAAGAGAAATATATATTTACTGTATATGTGCCAATTACATCTAGGTGGTTTCCAGTAAAATAAAGTTACAAACATTTCTTAATTCCCTTATATTTCTTACCGAGATTTTCTCATTTTACAGTATTTAAAAAGATGCCATTGCATGAAGTTTAACCAAAAATGTGACGGTGTGTGTATGTATGGGCATGTTTTTTCCTGTCCCCACAAGGATAGGAACATCTGACAGTTTTGACCTTGTGAGGACATTTGGCTGGTCCCCATGAGGAAAACTGCTTTTTTACAAAAACTGTAGCTTAAAAAAAAAACAAAAAACTAAAAGCCAAAAGATTTCATTTTGGTTACTGAGGTTTGGGTTAGGGAGAGGTGTAGCATAGCATTAATTAGCTACAGTAATCATTATGTCAATGGAAGGTCCTCACAAGGATAGTAAGACAAACGTGTGTGTGTGTGTGTGTGTGTGTGTGTGTGAGTCCTGACAGTGCAGGAATGTAGAATCAGCTGACGGAACTGACAGCGAGCCTGAGCTGTAAAACACATTAATTCTCTCTCTCTCTCTTTCTCTTTATATCTCTCTCCCCATTCTACCCATCAAAATAGCGATAAGGTGTTTACAGAAGAAGGCATCAAGATGACGTGACCACTAACAAGCTCTGAAACACACAACACACACAACCATACGTACTGTAACACATGTGACCATCCAACCAGTAGCTGTTATTGTTATAGTTTTAAACTAATCAATTATAATGGGAATTTAAAAAAATAACGTTTTAACCCACAGAATTTTAGCGCAATGTGAGTGTTCACTCATCTTCCCTTATGGCTTTTTTGGCACAAAAGCATGGTTTGCAAGCCAGGGTGTTACTATGGTTACTACGGTGTGTATGTTACAGTTTTACTACTATTGTCACTGACTAAACATTAAAGGAAATCCTGTCACATAGCGCCAAATTTACGTGTCACTAATTGTGTCACGGTGTAGACGGGGAGGCGGACACAAATGCAAAGCCGTTATTATACATTTATTTTACACTTTCGAACTAACAGAAAACATCCAACAGGTAACAAATACGGGAAACACTTTGACGTGACGTTAACACACACAGCGTAACATTAAACAATCAAAGACAAACTGGACCAGGACATGAGGGCTTTAAATACAATTACTAATCACACAGACAAACGAGACACAGGTGGGATCACTTAAACAGACAAGAGGAAATCAACAAACATTCAACTTGAGGCGCGTGTCGCTCGTCGCCACTGCTGCGCGAGGTGGCGTGCACGTGACAAATTGCAGTGTTTATCTGGTAAAATCATCACCCCTATAGTTTTTTCACAACATTTTGCATATCGAAAATATTTATCGGTATTCGCAAAAACAATACCGGTAACTGCCGATTCCAGTCGCAAACATTTTAAAGTGCATTTCAAAAAGTCCTTCAGATGGAAACCTGCCTTATAAGTGATTTATCTCACCTCACACCTGTTAAATTCCTGTTGGAATTGGCTAGTGTTAAATGAATTTAGTGTTTTTATGAGAGCTTCACATGTTGTTTAAAAGAGAATGGTTTCA
Organism: Olivaichthys viedmensis; assembly: GCA_028565825.1. Lineage (NCBI taxonomy): Eukaryota > Metazoa > Chordata > Actinopteri > Siluriformes > Diplomystidae > Olivaichthys > Olivaichthys viedmensis. Next base: position 1,378,777 of record JAOUQW010000027.1, read on the forward strand.
GATCTAAATGGAACACAGCAAGCTTGAATATTTTGGAGGAATCATTTACGTTTCTTCATTCGGCAGTCGCTTTTACCTGAAGCGAATCAAAACTGAGGCAATGTGAAAATTACAACCCTATATCACAGTTTCATGCATATCACAGTAAAAATACCCCACTTAGCCTTGTCAAAAATATTTTATAATAAATTAAATAGTTACACTGATGGATAACCTCCAAGCATGATGATTTTGTCCAATATTAGCTAGCTAGCTTTGTTTTGAGACATTTTGTAACATTTGGTAGAGTTTTGTTCAGGGATATACTCTAACGTTAGTTAGTTGTTTTGGAGTTATAAGTTATATAATCTAGTGATAACTGGCTTTTGGTAATATTATTATAAGATTCACTAGCTTTCATTTGAGAATATTCTGTCAACCCTAGCTAGCTAGTTGGGACAGTGGTGGCTCAGTGGTTAGGGCACTGGGCTACTGATCAGAAGGTCGTGGGTTCAAGCCTCAGCTCCACCAAGCTGCCACTGTTGGGCCCTTGAGCAAAGCCCTTAACCCTCCCTGCTCCAGGGGCGCTGTATCATGGCTGACCCTGCGCTCTGACCCCAGCTCACCAACATGCTGGGATATGCGAAAAATCAATTTCACTGTACTGTACTTGTATACGTGACAATAAAGGAGCGTTCTATTCTATTCTATTCTAATTGGTACAACTAAAGCCCACTTACTATAAAAAAATTAGTGAATAGGTTTTTGTTTTAAACGCTCAAAAGAAATCCAGATAAATGGTATGTTGCCGTATTGCTGCAAGGTGCGGTAGAGTAATAAAACGCAATATAACATTTTCTTTGTAAGAGTATCTTGATGTGTGCAGTAGAGGGTTAAATAGATAGATTTAGGTCTTTGGTGGAATATTGTTTAATATTTTCTTTATTTAATTGCTATTCTCTACCTCTTTTTGTTTTGTCTGTGGCACTGATAATGCTTGAACTTGCACACTGCTTTCAGTCGATGGAAATCACGATCAACTACTATTGTTGTATTTGTGATGGTTTTTCTTGAATTATTATAGTTATAAGCTCTATTGACACACTAATTGTGTTTTTCATTTTAGGAAGTTGTTCATTTATTCATCTAAAGCCCAATAACTTAAAAAAGCAAGCATAAATAAATACTTGAATCCAACATAATGTGACTGGTTCATAAAACGTTTTAATGACTCCATTAAATATGACGGCACATATATGGCTAATATTTCAACACTTGGATTATATTAAAAAAGAAAATTAATCCTAAGGGGGTCTGTGAATTTATGAATTTTCTTTACACTGAAAAAAGGTGAACTCTCTGATGCACATTTTTTTGTATGTGTCCGTCTCCGTTCACGCTGTAGGAAGCTGACGTGGGGAAACCAGGAGACAATATGGCCGCGGTCCTGGGCGGCGTTAAAATCCATCCCGACGTCAAGGATTCTGGCCCTGTCCCAACCCAAAAAAGATTTCTCTGCCCTCCAGCAAGACCTGCTTAGGTATGGACAATAACTGCAGCCCAATAATTCTGTCATAAACTGCATATTGGGTGTAGTTTGGTTTAAAGGTACACTAAGCAATAATCTTGATTCTACCAATTCGTACCATAAGTCTCATATTAGTGCCGTGCTAATCTCCGAACCTTCAGGTCCCCGATAATTGTGCATGACCTTCTACGACGCAACGTTTTGTAGGATGTCTGGTTTTCTGTGAGCAGGATCAGCCGAAATCCACTGGAGGAGGCAAAACCCAGACGCAAAGACGCAAAGTGTGGTGCAGAATTGTTTTAATAGTGCTTGAGACAACGACTTTTGCAAAATGAATGCATGAAATATGGGCCTCAAAATATTTTTGGACAACAAGAAAAACGCCTAAATGTACAATAAATAATTTAACCAAAAGTTTTAAAGGGATAGTTTAGAAAATGATGCCTTTTTAAACTATAAGCTGGTTTCCATCCCCAGTGCTTTTCTAAAGGAGCACGTTGGTTTTGCTCTCAGTTATTCTCACAGCTATAAAATCCTAACACGTTAACGAGGAAGCAGACTTTCGGCTGCTCTCACGGTACATGAGGTTTGGCCCATGCAGCGCTGCATCGTTCACACACTAAACTGTAGTTTCTCACATCCACCAGCACTTTATTGCATCATTATTAGAAGTGAGAAATTCAACAACTCAGAGAGCTGTTGAATGTCATGCATCTTCCTCTCTGTTTACTGTCTAGTGCTTATTCTACAAAAAGGCATACCTTGCACATGAAAGATCTTCTGCTGCTTCTTCTAGGAAAAGGAAGGAAGGCTTGAGGAGCAGCACTTGTCCTCCTTCGAGTGCAGCACAGTACGAGCACGTTGTACGCCTGGCAACCCCGAGATCACGTCGCACGAGCTCCCAGGATGTAAGGTAAGAGGTCACAAAGGAAGTTCAGGAAATGTGGAGGAGTCATTAGGGATGAGCATTACGACTCTGTTTAATCATTTCGTTTTTCTTAAGTGAATCAAACTATGCGAGTTTTGTGAAGCCCCAGGCTGGGCGGCAGAAGAAGCCCCTGCTTGGGCAAATCACCAACGCTGTAGCCAGCTGGCCAACTTCGCTCGCTAACTAACATTCCCCAAAACACCAGCTTGAAGTATAAAACATAATTATGTGATTACACCATAAAACAAAACAACAAATCAGTTAACGGTAATGGAAACAAATGATTTTAAATCATTTCCTCCCGAGCTGAGGGTCACGCAAAAAAAAAACTTTTAATTCGTTCAAGCTTGTGAATTGATTAGCCGACTTAAGAAGAACGACTCAAAAGTCAAAACCAATTCTGTTTAGTACACTTGCGCTATAAAACATCTGCAGCTGAGAGTTTCTTTCTCTTCTGACTCGTCATACTGAGGTTTCGAGTCTTCTCTTTCTGTCAGCACGTAAATAAAACCTGGATATTTATTTCCCACAGCTGCCTGTGTTGTGTATTCATCCTGGATCCTGATTGGTTAGCAGATAGAACCTTATAAAACCAAGTTTATCTGCGAGTTTGGAGATAGAACTTGACACCAAAAACTCAAATATGACACCAAAAACTTTGCAAAATCCAAAAATAACACCACAAGAGAATAAAGTTTCCTGATGAAGTTTATGTGGTTAACTAATTTTACGACCAAAATGCCAGATAGAACCTTATAATACTGAGGTCACAAGCTGGCTAATGAATTTTGGGGTTACGCTAGACAATACATGTACAAGTGACTGAAAGAGATTCAATAAAAGACTTATACTTGCACGTAAAACGTCTCGTCACAAAACTTAAACTCGGTTTCACTGCAGGAAGACAGGTTAAAATTTTTGTCTTGGCATTGTTTTGAGAATATGTTTACATTACATCCTTCGCCTGTTTAACAGTTTGTTTTCTGCATGTGTGTGTGTGTGTGCGCACGTGCGCGTGCGTGTGGGTGCAGCCCCCCTCATACAGAGTGGTGTGAGTATAGTTGTCCCATGCGGCACATCAGCCCTGCAGTGCGGAACGCCGTCGCCTCTCCACGCCTCCTCCAGCTCGCTCAACCCAAACACACACATCCTGAGCACAGGCGCAACCTCCAGGTCACACACACACACACACACACGGTTTTAGAGGTTACCCTGCGTGTATGTGATGTCTTCAGTGTGGTTGATTTTGGGATGTAGGGCTTTTGGGGGCTGATTGGTGTGTGTGTGTGTGTGTGTGTGTGTGTGTACTATGGATATTGGCATGTACTGTAGCTGTAGTTTTGAATGCAAAAGGAAGTGCAGAACACTACACTGCTCTTAGAACACACAAACACACACACAAAAGTGTGTCCAAACATTTACATTCATTCACATTTACGCTTTACATTAGTCATTTGGCAGAGTGACCTGTTAACCTAGATATTGTCTGAATCAATTCAATTCAATTCCAATTTATTTGTATAGCGCTTTTAACAATAGACATTGTCACAAAGCAGCTTTACAGAAATCCTGATGTAGATCTAGATCCCTAATAAATAAGCCAGATGCAACAATGGCAAGGAAAAACTCCCTGAGACGACATGAGGAAGAAACCATAAGAGCAACTAGACTCAAAAGGGAACCCATCCTCTTCTGGGTGACACAGGATAGTTGAATTATAGATCACTACAGCAGACAGTCATATAAAGAGAGCAGTGCTAAATGTGTTGAAAGTATACAGAATGTTTGGTAAGGTCACATTGTGAATAGAAGTCCTGGGATGAGCATAGGACAGTCTTTCTAATTACAGCAGCAGTTCTACAGTATCCAGGCTATAGACTGCCTTCGTGTGATTGTAAAAGCAATAAAAACATGTATCTGTAATTACGTAATAATTGTCTATAGCCCAATGTGAATGAAATTAGTTTTACATGGGGAAGTGGGGGGTAATTCCATCATTTACAGGTGCTACTTTTGAATATATTTCCATCCAGATCAGCCATGTTGGTGTTTTTCTCCATACTCAACTATGCTCTGAAAATTTTAGTCCTGTCTGGGCAGACATCAGGGTGAGATCTCACCTTACATTTGAATGCATTTTATTATTTGTTCTAATGACATAATATAATGTACCTTGAAATGTAAGCCAGAGTTTCTATTTTAGAGTATCATATGTAAACTGCATGCACATACACATACACCTACACACACTCACACACAACCTTTTATGATAAATTAATTAGCACTAGGTGAGAGTGAGTGAGATGAGGGTCGTGTGTGGTTCTATCCTGAGCTGCTGTAGGTCTCAGTAGTCTTGCTCTTGGGTCTAAATGTGGCTGTAGGGTCACGCGTTCCCTCTCTTTAAGCTCAGCTCAGATGAACTCTCTAACCCGTAGCCCTTCTGGAGCTCACCTACATATGTATAGATGTACATCTCCATTTAGAGCCATCCCAGTTCCCCACTTACGCTCCCCCTCGTTCTGGCCCAAAGAGTATTATGAGGATATGGTAAATGACAGTGACATTTACTTTCAATCCCTGGTGTTCTTGCTTCTGTCTATCTCTGCATCTGTATTTCTTTGTCTTCCTCTTAACATCTCATTCCTTTTTCAGCCTGCTTTTCATTCCACCCCCACCCCCTCTTTCTCCCTGCCTTCTTGCTTTACATAATGTTTCACTGTATAGAAAACTGATGTTGGACAAAGCAGTATGTGCAATGTGTACATACTGTATATACACACAGAGTTGCAGTTTATCAGGTATACCAATCTAGTCACTACTAAACTGCCAACTCAGACCCTGATTTGCTGTGTAAAAACATGTGCAAACTGGACAACAGCCACAAAAAATGTGCAAGCTGATTTACTAAAAGGGCATACAGTAATTGCATATTTTAAATAAGAAAAATAGCTTTGTGTGTTTGGCTTAATGACAATGCAATTTGGGGCATTTTTTTTTACCTTATGAAAAGAACACACTCATGTCTACACTATTTTATTTTGCATTCATATCATATTTTAAACAGTTTTTCAACGCATCTAAATGCCTTTAATAGTGGTTATACAATCATGCGTACGATTCTTTGTAAATCATCCACAACACATCCACTAACTGCACACGCAAATTTGCACTCTTTATCTGGGCTCTTTGTAAATCAGGGGCTCAGTGTACAATAGCCTCTGCTACTGATATACTGTTTGTACCATAAGAACAAAACAGAGATTTATGTAATGACCCAAATAACATTGCAAGGCTGATGACAATCTCATACAGGTTAATATCTTTATTAAGCTTGAATATATTGATTTGCGTATCTCAAAAGATAAGCCTCGATCAGTTGCTGTTGTAGGTTTATTAAAGAAATCATGCAGCTTCTCTCTGTATGCAGTATGTTTTTTACTCTTGAATGTTAGCCAAAGAAAGATCACACAGTCTCTAAGTGTTTCTTAACACCTACGACTCTGACATTCCTCTATGCCCCACTCTGCTATATAAAGGAGATTTTCCCGGAGTGCCCGTCTGTTTTTGATGGTGTTGTAACGAGCGGGAGGTTGTGTATGGATTTCCTTTAATTACATGCACCTGTCTGAGCCTCTCCTCTTCATCAGGATATCCTTAATGACCGCCATAGTCGATTTTATGAACGCGGCCCCTTATATATTTTACAGTTACATAAACAAAAGAATCTGTGTCACTCTGAGGCTGTGAACACCAGGGGCCTCATTTATAAAACGTTCGTACATACGCACACTGAAAAGCATGTGTACGAACTTTCTTTTGTGCTCATGTACCGGTACGCTAGTGCACGTGCACTTTTTCCATCATTTTCCATAAGTGAGAGTGACTGAATTAATGAAGATAGATAGATCGATAGATAGATAGATCGATCGGTAGATAAATAGATAGATCGATCGGTAGATAGATAGATAGATAGATAGATAGATCAATCGATAGATAGATAGATCGATAGATATATATATATATAGATAGATCGATCGATAGATAGATAGATAAAGAGATAGATCGATCGATCGATAGATATATAGATAGATAGATAGATAGATAGATAGATAGATAGATAGATAGATCGATCGATCGATAGATATATAGATAGATATATATATATAGATAGATAGATAGAGCATAAATATTTTTTCACCTCAC
>JAOUQW010000027.1:1398276-1409222 GCA_028565825.1 Olivaichthys viedmensis
ACTATCTTAATAAGACACAGTACCTAAAACAAATATTTATGACCAGCTAGTTGTAAATAAATTTTCAAAAATTAAGAGCTCTAACGCTATCAGTAAAATATTTTTTGCCCTGTTCCAAGCCCTAGAAAATCTTTTTTTTGCAGTAACATTTCCCTTAGTGTAATAATGTCTGATAAAACCATTTTTCAGTATCAGATACAATTTTTTTTTAAAGCCACCCTGAACCTTATAAAAAGGTGGGGTTTTTTTTTTTTTTTTGGTGATGTAATCCGTTCAGGGGAATTAATTCAAGTGCACAAATTACATCAGTTTTGCTGCATCATTTTAGAAAACTGTGTGGAGCTGAAAGCCTCATCGGAAAATCCGAGTTAGTGTTGAATGTGTGACAGGCGAGTTACGTGTCCAGGCTTTTAAACATGAGGTGGCACCATCTAATGATGCATAGTGCCATTTGGGGAATATTGTTCCTTGGTGCCAAATAAATGACCATATAAAGGCTGAAAGGATTTTTGTCAAAATATCTATAACAGTGATTTCAATCAACATGATCCACATATGACTCATTAAATCTGCATGAATCGCTCAGAGAGGTTAGCGTTGAGGTCAGAGCTGGAGTGGGCGGGCTGCCCATCACGTGGCCACACCCCTGGTGACAGAACGACTACTGCGACATAAAATACAAACCTCAATCAATCGATCAATCAATCAATGTTCAATATGCAACACCACTTTAACAGTGGAGAAAATATGGGGCATATAGAGTTGGAGGCGTTTTCAATTTGCATATTCATTAAATCTGGATTTTTTTGTTTTTCATGAAGGTAAGAGAGTAGCCCCTTCTATGCCTTTTTCTGTTACCTATTGACACTTTTGGGTGACTTTAAGGACCTGTAACAGATTTGCAACCCAGTCTTTAGGGATTCAAAGCCTGTTTACTGGGAGTACATGAGGACTGGATTAAAAATAAATAAATAAATAAAAACATAACCTCAGACATTTTAAAAGGAATAAAATCTGTCACTAAAGAATCTGTAAACACCATCAGTAGAGGAGACATCCTGCTACATCAGTGGGCCAACCCAGCTGTATCAGATGACAGTCCTGGACAGTTTCATGGTTTCCCTTGATTTAGCACATGATTCATGATTCATGATTCAACTCGGCCCCTACAGCAATTTTGACATTTTTTGGACGTTTTAAGATGAGGGGGAAAAACACGAAACTGTGCAATGCCGCATCAGAGTCCATCTGGAGTGTCCCATTTCTACACCATCTCTAGAGAAGCTACTGTTTTAAAAGAAGTCAGAAGTGGCATATGAGAGTGGGTGAGAGCAGGGTGTCTGCAGGAATCCTCAAGTTCAATTTAATACTTTTAAAAACGTTAGGCACGTGAAACATAATTTAAAGACCAAATTTGCATTTGAGACATACCAAAAAGAACTGTGAAGTTACATTTCCCTCCATATCAACGTGTCTCTGTGTATGCTAGCTCAACATTAATACAGCGGAGTGCAAAAGTTTGCATCCTCCATCTTATCCGAAGAGAAAAAATGTTAAAAATAAAATGTGGGTGTATCCTTTAAGAAATATTACAACTGTAATGCTCCAAAAGCTGCTACGCAAACAGACTGGAGGCAGTTATAAAGGCGAAGGATGGATGTATTAGTTATTAGAGAATATTTAGGTCACGTTCAGAAAGGGAGACGCGAAAAGACAGTATTTAACCATTTTTTGTTACTTGTGTATAAATTACATTTCTTGGTCTTCTTCATTTTGTCCTAAGGTTATAAATATATATAAAATGACACCATTCGCAGCCTAAAATCTAAAACCATGTTAATTTCAATGTAAATCAATGTAGAACTAATTGAGGCCTTTACATTTGGTTAAATGCAATTTCATAAATTCCCAAATTCAGACTTTAAGGAGACGCAGACACCCCGAGAGAGAAACACCTCTGACCTTTGTGACCTCTACATCATTACTTTAAAAAAAACAAAAAAAAAAACAAGTGCGAGGACAGCCCCATGCAGGTAAGAGAGAGGCAGAGAGCTAAGAAAAAAGGAAAACACAGCACACAAAAGGAAACACCAATCATCACAGGCAGTCCCTTTTTTATTGTACACAATACCTCTTTATTAGCTCGTTTTTTTTCTTTTTTTTCTCCAATTTCTCACCATTTTATCAGTTGCTCAGAGTGCATTAATAGCTACAGAGGCACTTGACAAGGATTCGTGATTTCGGGAAAGGAACAAAACAACAACAAAAAGAAAAAAAAAAGAAAAAATACAAATAGTAGAACTATACAGGTGGTCAGCTGTTCCTTCCCCCCTAACCGAAGAGATGAGAAGAAGTGTGGAGAGTTTTGTTGAGTAGAGATTATGAACTACGGGAAGGCGTGGCTACAAGCTGTTGAGTCACAATGTCATATATATATATATATATTTATTTATTATATTTTTATTATATATGGCATTCTCCTCATCACCGTAGCCCCGCCGTGCATTAGGTAGAGGATGAAGGAAGTCTTGATTATATCCAGAGAACCTGCACCATCTAGAACGTCAGCTGGAAATCAGAGTGTATTTTGCTATCGGTTAATGCATATACTTCATTTTGAGGTAAGTGCTGTGACTGTAGTTCTCTGGACAGTCGTCCCCCCCCTCCATCTCCACGTAACAGTTTAAAATCACAATCAATCCAAAGCAAAAACAAGAAATCATCATCATCCTTATCATCATCAACCCCCTTAAATAAAATCAAACACCCGTCATTCTGCAAATCAGATCAGCGGAAACCCACAGGGCCCAATGTTAGGTCCAATGTTAATCCCTCATTACCCCCCCTCCCTCCCTCCCTGCCCCGCTTATTTAGTTAATTATTTCTAGATTTACTGTTAGGGAGGAGACGTGGCGTCTGCAAGCCTCCTGCACGGTCCTACACGCGGGAGGAAGATTTGCGTATTCTAAAGCATAGTGAAGGAGCAAACAAAATGCATGGAACTGCGAAACTGGAAATCAAAAAACATTGATGACAAATGCCCGGGTTTATAAATAATATACAAAAAAAAAGAAAAAAAGATCCAAACTCCACATACATGTATGTGCATGTGCCGAAGCCGCCGCCCCCCCGTCCCACAGCCCTGTTAATGCGTCTAATGTTAGTACGCAGCGTTAAAAGCTCTGCTGTTTGGTTATTACAGCTCGTAACGTCAGCCGTCTTCTCATTCGCCGACCCACAAGTCAGAACGGCTCCTCCGTTTTATTTTTAATTAACTTTATTAAAAAAATAAAAAAACAACACATTGCATCTCTGTATAATCTGCATGTGCCCCATTTCGAGACCCTGTTCATATGGTCTGGGTTAAAATCTCCAACCTGGTCCTTTAAAAGGGGTAGTTTGGACCAAACGATGCTAAGAATACAGCTAATGATGACATTCATTCATGCGAACTGGTACTAGGGCTGGGCAATTTGACAATATGATGTAAATCATCGCAATATACAGCATCATCAGTATTGTAGGAGAGCTACAGTGTCTGTTCTTTAAATTTAGTAAATAATTTAACAAGGAAAAACATCACAGAAATTGTATTTTGAAGGGTTTTTAAAAAAAACATTTTTAAATTTAAATATGACGCTCCTTTTTTTGCATTGTGAAAATGTATCGTAAAATTTTAGTATCACGATATGATATTTTTGCCACATCGCCCCACCCCCCACTTTGTTTCATTAGCCATGTAGGTCAAACTACCCCTTTAAATCTTGCTCCATCCACTCCAGTTTGCCCAATTTCGACGCTCTGTCCATCCCTGAACGTGAATTAAAGACGAGCCTAAGGCCTCGAGAGATGAATTCAACAAAATGACACAAGAATCAAACTAGAACTCGACAAGAGGTCTAAAATCAACCCGAAACCATGTTAACCAATCAGAACTGTAAAAGCAAGACCGTCACCTGAGACGCTATATTAAACAAGACGGAGTAGCCCCCCCAAACTCCCGGTCACGAGTGGTTACAGTGCATCCAGGATTATTTTCATATACAAAAGATAAGTGTTATGTATAAACCCAAGGTCTTACAGAGGTGAAGCTGCGTTCACACACGCAAAAAACACGGTCTGAAAAATCCGTTTCAAGTCGAATTCAAAACCTCCTGCTAAAAAAAAAAAAAAATTATAATCCAAGTGACCGCTGACTATCTCACAGGCTCGGAGGATGACTGGTGGTCATGAGAACAATAAGGAGAATGACAGCATCTTTCTTTTCAGTTAGTCAAGAGATGGAAAGAAAAAAATTAAACCAATCCCAATATGTTAAATGGTGCATATTATACATAAGGTCTCGGCTAGCGTCTAGGCAGCAGACGCCGTTTTGTTTTATTTATTTTATTTTTTTACAAAAGTACTTCTGTTCATTTAATCATCATTCAGAGAAGTAAAACACGTCACTCGAAGCAAAAACCAAAGTCTCTTCTACGCCGTGTGTAACGCAGTGCCCCCTGGAGGTCAACCGGGCAAACAATGAAAGAAGCCGATCTCCAAATGGTTCAACAAACTAAAACAGCTAATAGTACAGTCTGCATATGGAATTTCAATGTCTTGCCCAGGGCTTTAGAAGAACTAAAGGAGGAAATTAGCAGCGTTTGTATCAGAGGACTAGACAGGTCTTATATTTATTGGTCAGGCTGGATGTACAGATACAAATCCACATATCCGCAGTGGTCTAAACCCTGCAGCCTCCTCCCTCTCCCTTTCTCTTCCTATCACTCTGTGTTGGCCCATATACGCAGGTGTGTGTGTGTGTGTGTGTGTGTGTGTGTGTGTGTGTGCGCAACAAAGGCCTAGTCTAGAAGGGAGGGCTCAGCAGGGCGGATTATGGTGGGCCGGGTGGGAGCGCCAGGGGGTCTTCGGCTGCAGGGAGAGAAGAGTGAGAGAGGATGAGACATTCCCCCAGACACGGAGACAGGAGAGAGAGAGAGAGAGAGAGAGAGAGAGAGAGAGAGAGAGCACGAGGACGAGATGAAGACGGTGCAAGAGGGAAGAGCTTGAGTTAGAAAAAAGAAAGAAAGAAAGAAAAGTCAGACTGAGGCTCTGTTCCTTTCTGGAGGCAGCTGCTTTAGAGAAAAAAAAGTGCGAGCCCTAGATGTGATATTACAGCTAACTAACAATTTTCAACAGGCACTTACGGTAATCTCAAATAAAGTCTAAGGGGCATATAGTGCACTATGTAGGGTTTACGACGCCATTATGTTAATCCCTATGTAGTGAGCATATCAAGTGAATAGTTTACGTGGATCCTGGGGCAGCTATTTAAAAAATATATATAATAATAATTATTATCTGAATGTCAGCGACAGGAAAACATTAATGCGGGTAAATAAATTCAAATAAATTGTTAGCTACGAGACGAGCATTCTGGTCGGCCATGTTTGTCGAAACGTCCCTGGAACTGTATTATGGGATTGCCCACATCGAGAAGGATACGTGTGTGATGCTGCCTTTAAGTTTGGCCAAAATAAGGATTCTCAAAAAAATTAAATAATTAATTAATTAAGCTGTAAAATGTGTGTCATCTTTCTATTCCTTTTTTCCCCCCAGCTTTATTTGACTTCCTATTGTGTGCCTATGCTCTTGTTAGTATGCTCCCTCCCTCCTTGTAGGCCTCATTAATATGTGAACTATTGAATTATTACTGCTAACAAAGTCTCAATGTCCTCTAAATAGGGGGGTGGTGGGCAAAATTAAATAAAATTAAGGCCCTTTCCATGCTGCCTAACTAGGGAAGCTAGTGTGGAACGCGACATGTGCTGTAGACGGAAAGAGACAGACAGAGAGAGACAGAAAGGTGAGCCATGATGTTACAGGAAGTTTTTGATTAGAGAAATAAATGGTACATTCTGATGTACAGGAGTGTGAGGTAATGACATCAGTAAACCCCACAGTGATGTCAACGTTCAGGCCTCCTACATTAGAAGGACCGTGTTAGCATCAGTGCCTAGAGTCAAAAAGCAGTGCACATAAAAGATCATTCAAAAAAATATAAAAATATCACTCTTCCACACTTTCAGACAGTATAAAAAGTTCAGGTACTTTAATGCCGAGCTGGTTCTCAGTGCCATGCTGCATTTTCTACCACACCTGGCTAATCTCCAGACGAATTGGTAATAAAGTAAAGAGATGAATCAGGCGTGTTAGGAAGCCAAATGTGCGGCATATGGGAACTGAGACACACATTAGGGCTGTCGGAACAAATTTCGCTGTTCGAAGTTCCCTCATTTTTACAAATTTGAAGGAAAAGACCCACATGTGGATGTTTTTAGTCGCCTAATGCAAGCGTATTGAAAAACTTTTTGGCTGAGTAATATACGTGTCACTTGATGGGAGGGGCTTGGAATAAACGCAAAATATTTTAAAACTAAATATTAGGTTTCTAATTGGATATTTTTAAAAAAGAAAAGAAAAAAAAAAGGAAGAAAGTGTGTGTCCGAAATGTGACATTACATATAACTATTTAGCAATTTCCAACAGGCACTTAATCTCAAAAGGAGTTCTATGGGGCATATAGTGCACTACGTAGGGTTTACGACGCCGTTATGTTATTCCCCATGTAGTGAGCATATCAAGTGAATAGTTTATCCTGGGTCGGCTAAAGAAATGTAAAAATCGTGCTAAATGTCAGCGACGGGGTAAATACATAAAAATAAACCCGAGACATTACAGTTTGTAATAAAATTACATTGTGATTATATTTTATTAATTAGCAATTTTCACCTTCCGTATTTTATGCGATATGAACTCAGTGTAGCATTACACTATGTTTGTTGTGTATATTATTATTATTTTAGCCTCATTAATATTCAAATGCATACAAAATCAGACAGCCCTAATACGCACACAGCGGAGGCTCCTGTCCTGTGTGAACATGGACAGATGGGTTTTTACCTGGGCACCCCGGGGGGCACGCGGGCCGGGCGGGAGGGCACCAGAGGGGGTGCACTGAACGGGTCCTGGCTGCTGTTGCCGAAGGAGTTGACGGGCTGTCCCGGTCTGGACGGGATGGGCGGAGCACCAAAAGCAGGAGATGGGTTTAGAGGAGGCGGTCCCGGTGTGGGGCCTCTCACTGCTGGAGGCCTGCTTGGGAGCGGGGCCTGGGTGGCCGGCCTTCGCTGAGGGGTGGGGCTGTGGACGACAGAGAGAGGCGTTATAACCCAAACCAAAGATGCGTGCAGTTTTGATCTTTCTGTATCAGCAGGTTGTTATAAAACAACAAGTAAATTATTATTATTTTTTAAAATAAATAAAAAAGAAGAGGGGACACAGACCTGGCCTGCTGGATCCAACCGTCATTAACGGGCGGCGGCACGGGCACAGAGATGGTGGAGGTGCTGAGGTCGCCGATGATGGTGAGCGCCTCCTTGAGGGCGTGGTACATCCGCAGCATCTCGTCCCTCCTCTGAGCCTGATCGGCCGACTCCTCCATCAGACTGTTCTGATCGCCCGAAGAGTACAGATAGGCCAGCAGCTCCGAGTGGATGAAGTCCTTAGACTGAAGAGAAAAGAGAGAGGAGAGATAAGGAGAGAAGATGGCCGAGTACCTGAAGCGGGCTAGGGCTCACAGTGTGGCCATTATACATTACAGAGCCTTAACACACAACCGCCTTAAAATAAAAAGAGGACATTGGCTTTCAACATCCACACATGAATAGTCACTAAAGCTGGTTTCCTGCTGTTCACGGTGAACGCAACTCTGGGAAAAAAATTAACGGCAATGCGGCAAGTTGGGCCCAAAACTGGGCACCGCTCTCTGCTGACTGAACGGAAGGGTATTTTATTTGTTCTTCCAACTTTCACAGGACAAAACTACCAAACAGACATGCCCCCAACTCTCCTACTGGCCACGCAGAAAAGAACGGTGTGCAAAATTTAAGACCATTTGAACTTCATATGATCCTGCGTGTTAATAATAATAATAATAATAATAATAATAATAATATAGTAATACATTTTATTTAAAGCGCCTTTCTCAACACCCAAGGACACTATACAGAATAATAAGTAGTAACAATAACCTTGAAACATTTAATAACCAAAAATTTATTAAAAACAATACACTAGCAATCAAACAAAATCCTAACGTGGTAAGGTGGTTTGTTGTCCTACTTACATATAAGTGGGGGGTACAATTACAAATAGTGTTTTGCTAGGAGAGGGTCCAACAAGTCCAAATGTTAGTCAAGGCTGGACAGGACCAGAGCATGTGAATTAACAGCCATTTCCACTAAGGAGCTTAAGCCCAGGACCGAAGGAACGAACCCCCAAGCCCAGGACCGAAGGAACGAACCCCCAAGCCCAGGACCGAAGGAACGAACCTTCAAGCCCAGGAACGAAGGAACGAACCCCCAAGCCCAGGAACGAAGGAACGAACCTTCAAGCCCAGGAACGAAGGAACAAACCCCCAAGCCCAGGAACGAACCTTCAAGCCCAGGAACGAAGGAACGAACCTTCAAGCCCAGGAACGAAGGAACGAACCTTCAAGCCCAGGAACGAAGGAACGAACCTCCAAGCCCCATAGTCATGGCATCTGGCTCAATGTAAAATATGTGATGGTTAGGTAATGTAATGGTTAGGTTGCGCTCATGCTTGCAGTCAGTGGCATGTCTCGGCCTTGCAGAAGATCTGGAGTGTCATTTTTCCACACGAAATGTTCCCACCCATTGAAAATCCAAAACTTATTGGTTAATTCAACTGTCACTTCCTAATTATGTTGACGGTCAATTAGCTGTATAAGGTATTCGGTCCAGCTCCTGAAGTCCTAACCAAAGGGGGCGTTCGCTTAGATGCATCTACCTAGACACCATGGCAAACCTTTTACAGTTTTAATATTCTAATCCTTTTAATTTCCAACCAAAACTGAAATTAAACTATTAATTCCAATATTTGCAGAGATTAAATATAAGAAGAATGATAACTCTATTAAATAAAAAAATAAAAATACATAGCGATTATTGAACCCAAAAGCAATATATATATATATATATATATATTTTTTTTTTTTCATAGACACAGTGCAGTTGTAGTCCTATGTGCTGATGTAATGTTAATAAATAGGAATTCTTTTCCATCCAAAATGACTCTTCTCATTTATAAAACATCCTATTTTGCCAAGTCACCCAAGCTGAAATGAAATGACTGTACCGATACTTGTACCATGAGCATATTTAACCATCAGGGTTGATGCGTACGTTGATTTCAGTTTCTCTGTCTCTTTGTTTCTTTTAAAGCCGACTACAAGATGGTGAAAGGCTTTTGGGAAACTGATCTCCCTCAGACGCGCCACAATAGCAAACAGAACCAGATGAAGGTAAATGTTCGGTGTTCACTGAGAGGGCAGAGATTCGGAAATGAGCAAGCTCGCATTGTTCCACGCGAGTGTCATTCTGAAAGCCCACCCACTCAAACCGAAACCAAACGACGGCACACTTTAAAGAAAAATACATCTGATCTTGCTTCTCACGCACTTGATATGATCTCACAGACACACTCTGGCATGGCGGGTCCCCACTTACACTGTTGATCATGAGGTGCATGATGGCTTTGGGCATCAGGTCTCTGATGGTCTTGTTGACGATGTTGATATAGGAGTCCACCAGGTTGCGGATGGTTTCCACCTGTCTCTCCAGCTGAGGGTCCATGGAGAAGGTTTCTGCTGGAGCCCCATCATCTTCCTCTGCCTACACACACGCGAGAGTATGAATAATTCAGAGTAACAGTCAAAGAAAAATGCAGAATGCAATGCATTTGCAATATAAACCACAATCCAGTAGGTAACAGTTATTTGAACTGAGAATGGGAGGAAGGGGTGGAGTCTTTCCATCTGAGGAGTATTAAAAGGTCTCGAAGAGTTTTACATGTCAGCCTTATGTTTACGGGTAGATATGGGTAGGAGGTACTATTCCAAATAGTGCATTAGCAGGAGAAGGTCCAAAGAGTCCAAAAGTTGGTTAGGGGTGGACAGAACCAGAGCATGTGAATCAACAGCCTTCATTCCACTGATAAACGCAAGCCCAGGAACGGACACAAGCCCAAACCCAGGAACGGACACGAGCCCAGGAACGGATACAAGCCCAGGAACGGACCCAAGCCCAGGAACGGACCCAAGCCCAGGAACAACATAAGCCCAGGAACGGACACAAGCCCAAGCCCCAGAACGGACATAAGCTGAGGAACAAACATAAGCCCAGGAACGGAGGTAAACCCAGTAATAGACATTAGCCCAAGAAAAAACAAAAGAAAAGATTCACCCTAGTTTTATAAACTTTCTAAAAACTCTGCATCAGCCCGTAAATCTAGCAAAATATTTGTTTTTGTCATATTCCAAAAGTGTCTGACATTAATCTTATTCTCCAGTTCTGATGCTAACATGGTAGAAATATACCAACTCATTGCGATGCAACCATAGTAACTACTCGTAGTGACGTGTAAGAACTCCACTCGTACCAGTGAGATGGTTATAAGCATCAGATTTTCTTTCAGTGTTTAACACGTTATATTTCGCCTCCTTATAACTCACTCACTCACGAAATAGCTAGCTAGCCAGTATGATGGGATTCAAGAGAGACCCAAGTGATGCGTTGTTATGGTTACAATATGTGCATTGTGCAAGCTCCTTTTTCTATATCGGCACTAAAAACCGTTTCTCCGGGTTTAAAGTCATCCATTAAAACACACGAGAGTGGAAGCAACACTGATTGATGGGAATAATAATTATAATTTTTTTTTAAATCTCCTTCAGGCAGGGCAGCAGGTGAGTTTGTTAGGCGAAACACCGCAGGACTGTGTGTGTGTGTGTGCGCATGTATATATATATATATATATACACAGTCAAGCCGGAAAGTTTGCACACCCCTTTCACCTTCTCCACTTTTCATTACATTATAGACTTATTC
>JAOUQW010000027.1:1461531-1472082 GCA_028565825.1 Olivaichthys viedmensis
ACTAATTACTAACAAACGACACGCAGGTGGGGACAATCACATGACGAGACAGGGAATCACAAACACAAACAGTGGGCACGAGGCAGCGTGTGCGTGACAGATCCATCCTGGGGCCGCTTTCATTTTTCCTTGTGCATGTTGCCTCTTTCCCCAAAGTCATCAGAAAGCTTGGAATTAACTTTGATAGTTATGCAGATGTCACGCAACTGCATTTATCCATTTTACCTGATGATTAACCTGTTTGGTAGATGTATGTATATCAAAAATATCTCCAAGACAGCTTTCTTTTTCCTGCTAAGAAAAATAGCTAAAGTCAGGCCTTTTCTGTCTAAAAAATTGTAAATCCATGCATTTATTTCTAGCAGGCTGGATTAATGTAACACTCTCTTTTCTGGCCTTCCCCCAAAAAAAACTGTTTATCCTTTACAGCTGGTTCCAAATGCAGCTGCCCAGCGTTTTAACACAGACAAAAAAGAGAGCACACATCACTCCTGTTTAAAAAAAACTGCACTGGTTACCTGTGGCATCCAGGATGCTAAAGTTCTTTGACTGTTTTTTTGTCGAGCTGCAAGTGCACTCCTGCTGCCCAATGTGATGCCAGTGCCAGATCCTGACACACTTCTCCTGCTGTAGCTCCTCTCGCCGTCCAGACCTACCCGACGCTCTGCTCCTGCTCTGTTCCTCCTGCCTCTTCATCTGGAGCTTTCTGAACCTGTGACTGACCTCTTGTCGTTGTGGATATTCTCATATGGATTGCCCTAAGACTTGTATTTCCCCAAAACAGTTTAGGATTCCTTAGGACCTTCCCGCTTCAGTGGATAATCTCACCTGGATACTGCAGACTTGCACCTCCTACGGACTGTTGCTGTAATCATGAAGACTATCCCAGTCCTCATCCCAGGACTCTTACTTACAATATGCTCATACCAAACATCCTTTAAACACATTAGTGCTGTTGTCCTCTCGCTATATGACTGTATACTGTAATGACTTATAACCCCACTATCGGGTGTCACCCAGAAGAGGATGGGTTTCCTTTTGAGTCTGGTTCCTCTCAAGGTTTCTTTCTCATGTCGTCTAAGGTAGTTTTTCCTCACCACTGTCACCTCTGGCTTGTTCATTAGGGATCTAGATCTACATCCGGATTTCTTGATTTTGATTTTGATTTTCTTGAATTTTATTTAATTACTCAATGGTTTAGCACCTGCATATTTACTGTAACTGAATGTTTATCTGTATATGCTCCAGTACATGATCTCAAATCGGTGAATGCTGGCCTGCTTCACGTACCTAAAATTGAAATACAAAAATTGCGGAGATGCTGCCTTCTGTTTTTATGCACCAAAACTCTGGAACTCAATACCACTGTTTCTCAGGCAGGTCAACATACTTATGCACTTTTTAAAAAGCAGCTAAAATAGTTTTCATTCATTATTAGTCATTATTTATTAATTTGTCTAATTTTATCTGCATTATCAAAGTTGTCTTTTAAGTTCAGATTTTCATTTATTTATGTATGTATTTATTTATTATTTATTTATATGTATCGATTTTTAACTGAATTTTTTAAAGTTGTCTTTTCTTCCTGGAAAGCACTTCATTATTATTATTAATATCAATTATTATTATTATTATTTTATTATTATTCATATACAGTATATTACCATTATTATATATTATATATATTTATTATATTATATATTATTATTGTTGTTGTTATAATTAGTTATAATAATAATAATAATAAATACTGCGGGTCTATATCTCTTTTTCTTGCCTGTAGGGATCTATAAAATAAACGAGACACTGGGTCAATTAGCCTTTATCTTTAACTCTGAGATCAGTTAAAGTGGCCAAAAGCGAGATCTAAACATGTCCTCACTCTCGCTGTGTTGCTGTGTGCATGCACATGTCACTCCACGGCCACTCTATTATCTCCGGTGAAGGTGTGCTAATCCAGGTCTCAGAGCAGTAAAGGATCATGGGGAATGGAGCGAAGGCAGTAATCACCGTCTCCATTGGTGGTCTAAGCATCGGAAGGATTGTTATTTGTGCCTCCGTGTTTAACTGGCTGAAATAATGAGGCTGTCTGTGCCAGGACCAAAGAGGACATCATTTCCTCTCAGAGCCATTAGCCTTTAACACGTACACAACCAGAGACAGAGTTCTGCATTTAGCTTTAATTTATGGCTTTTCATATTACTGAAATAGCTAATAGCTGTTCCTCACACACACACACACACACACACACACACAAAGTATAACTTTTCTTTCTCTGCATTTCCATGTGCTTCATTATTCTCTTCCTCTCTCTCTTTTTATCTTTCCAGAGTCCAGGTCGAGTTCTATGTGAACGAGAACACATTCAAGGAACGCCTGAAGCTGTTCTTCATCAAAAACCAGAGATCCAGTGAGTTCCTCATGTCGTTGGACGATCCGCTGATAGTCGCACGTGCTGTAACCTGAACTGCTGCTGCTTCTGGTGTTTTTCGTTTTGTTTTTGTTTTTTTGTCTGTACTCCGAGTCTCTTGTTCTGCTTGGTCCTTTATTTTTTGTCATGGAGTTCAGTGAGCTGTATCAGTGGCTAACATCTTGGCTGTATCAGTCACTCTTGTGCTGCGCTCTGTTGTAAGTACACGTCTGGATGTCTGTCTGTCTGTGTCGTTATTCTGCTTTTCCCGAAACCGTCTTGTTTTTAAACACTGATGCGATGTGTGTCGCCGCTCGCTTCAGGTCTGAGAGTGCGCCTCTTCAACTTCTTCCTGAAGGTGGTGAGCTGCCTGCTCTACATCGTCCGAGTACTGCTGGATGACCCACGCGAGCAGAGAGACTGGTGAGAGACGCGGGCAGATACAAAGCTGTTTCATTTACAGAGTCAGGTGCTTTAGAGCAGGGACAACTCGAAATGCTGTGGCTCTCCAAGATGGGATGCTCTACTTCAAGGGTCTAATCTTCTAAGGTTCTAAGACCTAGTCTTAGATGCATGACAGTTATTAGAATTGAAGCATCCTCTCCGAACACGTCAATGATGATGTCACTATAAACATATACTTATGCATGTGAGTTACGCCTAGACCAAACACAATCTCAAGCCCCGTCCACACATGGTTACTGTTGCTATGTCGGTTAAGCGTCTAAAAAATGAAGGGTGGAGTCACTGAGTTAAGGTTTCAGGTAAAAGCTGACAGCGAGTCCTTTAGTACGTGTTAGAAGGAAACATAAACAGCATTAAATTACTTTACCAGATGGATAACAGCAAAACTAAAACAATGCGCTGAACAGCCCACATTAGTGCTGGCTTTATGTTAATGTTTCAAGTGAACAAAGATTTGGACGGTTTAGCAAAGACAAGCTAGCAAACTTTAGCTATGTTTTTTAAAATGTTTTATTTTCATACATGCAGCTTATTGTATACAGACAGGCATGTCTTTGGTTAATGGTGAGGTCTAACTGTTTCCACACAAACCAATCCGAAGCTGGCATTTTATTTATTTATTTATTTTTGGCTTTGAAGATGGGCAGAAAACTCCTCCTCTACTCTTGTCAGGCTATCAATATGACTTTTACAACCATATCCGGAGCTTTAAATTCAAAACATGTCCAATGCTTGCACACCTGCTAAAGTGCTGCAGAAAGCAAAGAGTTCTAAGGAATGATTGGACAGCCAAAAAAAATTATTATAAGGCTAGTGCCTCAGCAGCACAGCACCTCACGTTTTAGAGTTTTACCTGCTGATTGAGCTAAATGAAGGGCTAAATGAAGGGCCTGAGCATTCAAGTCAAATGTGGTGTGGTGAAGCAAAACCTCTGGAGTGTAGAGCGCTGTGGGTTTCTGCAAGTTGGAGAAATTGGAGAAGTTTTTCAAAGTTCTGACAGACTGTGAATGAAGTCGGGCGCAGGTGAAGAGAGGGCCAGGTCTTGTGAAAATGGGAAACCAGGCAGCTGGTTGGAGTGAGAAGGAAGATCAAAAGATCCCAAGGGAACTGCCAGCGCAGAGCAGTAGAAGTGAACGGAGAAAGGGTAGGAACAGGGATGGATCGGAAAAATATGGATAGGAGCTTAAATATCAGTATTGAGCCAAAGCTGCTGGACCTTTTTTTAATTTTCTCGGTGTGTGTGTGTGTGTGTGTGTTTCCCCGCAGCCCTGGCTGTCTCAGACAGAATGCCTCTGCACAGAACAAAAGCCACTTCGACTGGTAAGTGTGCGCGACTTGAAAATGAGAACAACGAGGACGCGGTGGTCCGCCAGACAGATCAGCAGTCTTCCTTTAATAACAGGAAAAAAAACCCCAGAAAGCTATCGACCCGGACTTCGTCTCCTCAGGCAGCAATAATAATACATTCTCGTTACATCAGTGTGAGGCCGGTGTCATACGCCCGGTCACTGTGTCCGCTCTTGGAGCTGTGTGTGTGAGGCCGGTGTCATACGCCCGGTCACTGTGTCCGCTCTTGGAGCTGTGTGTGTGAGCCGATACCAAACGCAGAGCAGCGGGAAAAAAGCTGGGTTTAGTCCCAGGCCTACTGTAGTATCGATTTATTGACATCTGGATAGATGGTAGGAAGGGGGCAGGGACTCTAAATACGATGGCGACAGGTTATATTTAGTCAAGATGCTGTCCCTGGCGCTTTGCGTTTAATAAGAGAAATGAGCCGTGTGCGTAAGCGCGCTTACGCGGTTGTAACCTTTTCAAGCTGTTTCTCACACTGAGTTTTCATGCTGTTATGACCTCATTTATTTGGTACAAAATTAACGCCGAGCTGAGTCGTATCTGCTCCAAACGAGACAGCTGTTCACTTTGAATAATGACCGCGTTTATCATGTACAGCCAGTGCAAGGTGTTTGGAAATCATTTTTGTGAACGTTTATGGTATATTCTCCCCAAAAACCCTTTGATTAAAACTCAAAGTGCCAATTTTCAGGTACGACTTTTCTACCTCAGGCCTTGTCCACAAGTTTTTCTCCTTTTCGGACTTCCGTCCACACTGAAACTTTTTGAAAATGGTCTCCAGTGCCGGGTAAATGTGAAAACCCCATTTTAGTTTTGTAGGACAAGGGAAACCAGAACTAATTCAAAAACACTGACATCTATCGTCCTGTGATTGGCACCTGATTGTCATGTGATCCCAGCTACAACACATCCAAAATAGAGAATTAGTTAATTACACTGGCATATAGCTGTGTAGTATATACACACAGCTGCTGTAGGGTGACCCTAACCCTAACATAACTTTGGTGTGGACGGAAAACGTTTTGCAACCAATGTAAAAAAAAAAAACGGCAATATGGACGCAAATAAAAAAACTTATATGAAAACATTTTCAGCTGTATCCTTATTAGTGTGGACAAGGCATCAGTGTACCACAAATGAGTCAAGATTTTATTTCTGTTGTTAAAGGAATACTCCAATGTTTTTCAACCTAATCTCTATCCACTGCATCTGTAGTGTATGTATGATTTACCACAGACAAATATTTCAACACGTTTCCCTGCACTGAGAAAAGAACAGAAAACCTGTTTACTCCAAACTCACTTATAATGGAAATCTAGGGGCAGTTGTTGAATTCTGTCAATAAACGTTCAAAATATGCAACTGTACAATGTAAACTAAAAACTACAACCATCTTTGGACGAGACGGACATGAGAGAAAGTCTTACCAAAGCTGTCCTTATGTAGTTTTATCCAACTTTCCAATAGTGGAGCTATACTTTACACTTCCCTGAAGGTTTTGTGGTATTTGCACGCCATTAGGCAAGCACTGAATGTTTGTGACGCATAACCACAAATGGGACTAAATGTACAGATTTAGAGCTTCATTTACAAACACCGTTGACTGAAGAATTCATAAAAGTGTCCTACAAAAATACCTGTTTCGCCTAAAGGTTAACTGATTCCATCAACTGCCCTTTGACTTCCATTATAAGTGAGTTTGGAGTGAACAGGTTTTCTGTTCTTTTCTCAGTGCAGGGAAACGTTTTGAAATTCTTGTCCATGGTAATCACACATACGCTACACATGTGGTAGATAAAGATTGTGTTGAAAAATGCTGGAGTACTCCTTTAACTGAAAATGTAGCACTCCAGCCTCTTTGTTGTTCCCAAAAAATTGGTTTGGAAACAGTAAAACTGTGTGATGAGCTTCATGTCCTTCTCTTTACTACGCAATAACGGCCCCTTTTTGCCACCAGGTCCCTCATTATCTGGGTGAACAGACCTCTGCCGCTTTGGGCTCTCCAGGTCAGATCAATTAACCTTTTCCATACACACACACATACACACACACACAGGGCAGATTGTACTGATATCACACCAACACGGACACAAAGAGAGACAATTACAGACACACGGACGGAAGAATGCACATAGCTTTCACAACACCAAAACATACACACACAGGCACACACACACACACACACACACACATACCGGTTTTGTCCTCTTGCTGTTTGGCCACTTGGTCCAGACATCTCTTTCACAGTAAGCACTATTATTCCCACCCACTGCTGCCTCCCACACATTGTGTGTCTCTGCCTCCCACACATTGTGTGTCTGCTTTTCTCATCTCTCTCTCTCTCTCTCTCTCTCTCTCTCTCTCTATCTATCTCTCTCTCACCAGGTGCTTGTGGCTTTCATAAGCTTTTTAGAGACCATGTTGCTCGTGTACCTGAGCTACAAGGTGAGCTACACACAAATACAACACCCTGTTTACTACAGTATCACATACTTTCCAAGCTTACTGTAATACAGTATTTCCCTGGGCAGGGGCGGCGCTTGTCTTTTCCGAAAGCCTGGGTTGGGTTCATGGAGATATTATAAGGACTGGAGGGAGTGGTTAGCATTAGGCCCTGTTCATTTCAATGGGGTTTGCTCACTGGCGCACTGTCTATGAGGAAGTACGGGTCCTGGATGTTGCCATCTTCGGTTCATGGGGGTTGTACGTTCAGGGCACATAATTTGAGCCACAAATGCCATTGGACTTTCCATGCTAAAAACGCTGAAATAAGACGTGCTAACAGAGCTGATTGGCTGATGGCGTCATCTTCACCAGTATGGCAAGGCAACATGCCGAACAGCACATGCGTGGCAAATATACTCTCCGTTGTGATGACAAAGTTGTTTGGACATCTACGTTGGTGCCGCTGTCGCTGTTTCTGTTGTTTTCTCAAGATACACATTATCACAGTCTCCTCAACTCCCGCCATCTTCACTGTTTACCTCGTTGTGCAAAATCAGATGATGTGGTCGAAGAAGGTATCCCAGTGCTGGTGAGGTATACTTTGGCTCTGACCTGCCCCCTAGTGGACAGAGTTTTTAATCCTCCAGATGTTCAAAAAGTATGCAAGCGAGTATATGAACAATGACGCTCGCGTAGCTGCCATAGTCACGCGGCAAGTATAAACCCGGCCTTAAGGTGTTAAGGTAAGCAGTTAAGGTGCCCTCTATTCCAATATACATTCCTTCTCACGCCTTGTTACGCCTTCCTGAAATATGCAAATGACTACAAATACACTCCAATTTTTTGCATCTGTGTAAGGTTTCGCCCCTTCATCAGGAGATCACGACTTTGAATGCCGATGATGCCATGGCCATCCATGGCCAGGAGTCCAAGAGTACATAATTAGCTCTGCTCTCTGGGCAGCCTTGTCAATCACAGTGACGCTAGACAATTACAATTGTCTGTCTGTTTACGTAAACAGAAGCAGGGCAGTTAGCACTCTCTTCCTATGACATTGCATGAGCAGCAGATTAAAAAGATGCGGCAACTGGCTTGATGTGTCCAGAGGAAGCAGGTGTTAGTCTTCACCCTCCAAGGTCATGCAACAGAGAAGACCTAGTTAATTAAATGAAAATTGGGAGAAAATGGAAAAAAATTGACATTAAAAACAGCACAATGGTAAAAGTGGTTAGGGAGAAAAATGAATAAGCTTGACGCCGTCTGAGATGTAAAATGGATGAAATAGCAAAGTGTGATAGTGGCTGTAAATGAGGTTGGCTTGGCGAGCTGCAGAGTACCCGAAATAAAAAAAAGAAAGAAATGGCCCGACATCAAAGTTGATGTTAAAAGAGTCGCTGCCCACTGGCTCTGTGCCGGTACTGCTAGTGGGGATACTGGAACCCTGGAGCTCACGCCGTTTGAGGAGCGAGGCCGCAGTTTATCAGCATTTAGGTAATGGCGAGTCGTTTAATTGAAAACAGGCCCAATAGCATGTTCCACCACCCAAGAATGGACTTTTCTGTACCACTGCGAAGTGCTGCCACTTGGAACCACATCTTACATGGGTACCCCTGGTCTCCTAAGGGGTCATGTTAAGCATTATCAAACAGGAATGCATAATTAAAACAACTAAGTAAGCCTAGTTTAGGACATAGAGAGATTATTCACATCACTGTAGCAGCCACAGCAAAACAGTGAAACTTAAGAAGCTTTTGCTGGATATGCATCACTATTTTCCCAAATCTGGCTTCTCAATTGGCCAGCATGTGGTCTGCTTGTCAGTAAGAACTACTAGCCAATCTTAACGCAGGAGGCAAGAATAATCGTAGTGCAGGAGGCAGGATGCGGTGGGGAAAAAACAATGTAGCCTCGCTCTTTGCAACTCTTCCTTTCTAGGTTTATTGGTGGATTGCTAGCCCACATTTTAGGTGTTCACCACAACCTACTGTACGGATGTCCTGAACGACTCCAGTGTTAGTCAGCCAATAAGCGAAAATGCTTCTACACAGAAAGGACGACCAACCCAGCAGTCCAGTCCAGCAATATTCAAATCTATAATTTTACCAAGAAGCCAACCATTGTGAACAACTGTAACTTGAAGTCTACTCCCAACAGTAGTTTCTCAGAAAAAAAGAAGAGTATTACAGGTTCACCCAGGCCATCTCTATCGATTGGCAATTCCAATTTGACAAAAACCAGCTTCAATGTGCCTACACAGGGTCTAAAGTTTGCGTCGTGGTGTGCACATTCTCACCCCAAGATGTGCATAAAAACTCTTCACTCTTTAGTGTGGGATCAAAGAGGAAGGAGGGGAAGAGGAGAGAGAGACAGCTGTACCAATCAGGGGGCGGGGGGACGGAGCAGCATGCATGCCCATCCTCTTCAGAACACATCAGTGGTTCCATCCCTTTGATATTTTACTCCTCCTTTGAAGTCCTTGCAGATTCTCCCCATCCCTTGCTACCTCCCTCTCTCGCGTTCTCTTTCTCTCCATCCTTCTCTGGCCGCATTGATTTCTGCTGTAATAAACAAGTCTTTTCTGCCCACGCTGAGCTTGTGTGGGCCCCGTTGCCCCCAACCCAAATCCCCGTTTACCCAGTACAAAGAGAATCCAGAGACCATGGTCCAAATATCTTAGTCTAGTACCAAGAATGATTTTATTTAATCAAATTACATTTCTCAAACAAGATTATTATTGTTCCTCACTAATATAAGTCAATAAAGTTTATATTTTATGTAATAGTCTGTGATAAAGTCCAATAGCTGGGACTGTTTTTATTTCAGCAGTTATGAAAAATTAACAATTTTGTGAACACAATTTCATCATGCTTATATTATTCTTTATTGATCCAGAAGGAAAAATTAAAAACACAAGTGCATCACACAAAACATACTATATTTAAAAAAAAAAAAAATTAATAATGGTGGGTTTAAAAAAAATTATTTTTTTTTAATTATTTATTTATTTATTTAAAAAAATATTTTGCATTGTTATTTAATTGTTGACTTATTGTAAAAAAAAAAAGAAGAAAAAAAAGAAAGGACATGTATGCTTCTGTTTTATATTTGCTTACACTCACATGCCCAATAAAAAAAATAGTTACAAGACCAAATATAAAGCTCAGCTTAATAAAAATAAAAGTTAAAAATAACAATAATAAAGAAAATTAAATAAATAATGATTACAAGGCATCTGAAAAATAAAAAATAAATCACAAGGCACATTGTAAGAACCAGGTCCAAACAGAGACCGGGTAGGATCCAAGTGCAGAGTTTATTTAAATCGTAATCCAAAAATCGGTAGTCAAATAGCCAGGCACAATGTAGAAAACATAAAACAGAAGGAGCAAACAAAACAAAAGGGTTAGACAAATAGTGAAAACCTTAAGACAGACCAATGATTCGATAACCTGGAAACCAACACGAGGAGTAAACGCTCAGAAATGAGTGGGGCATATATATACTGATTGAATAGTCCATGAAAACAGGAAACAGGTGAGTGAGCAGGTGACCGGAAGTGTTAGAATTCTGGAGAACGGGACCTCTGGTGGTGTGGGGTGGTATGGTCAGTGGAGACCGTGACACACATGAGTATTGGATGTTGAGTAGAACATATTACTCAATATAAGTAAAACAAGTATATAAGTCAAATATATATACTGTATATATACAATTGTGGCCAAAAGTTGACACAAATATTAATTTTCACAAAGTTTGCTGCTTCAGTGTTTTTAGATCTTTTTGTCAGATGTTACTATGGTCTACTGAAGTATAATTACAAGCATTTCATAAGTGTCAAAGGCTTTTATTGACAATTACATTAAGTTTATGCAAAGAGT
>JAOUQW010000027.1:1483216-1497434 GCA_028565825.1 Olivaichthys viedmensis
TTGAACACTTTTCTTGGTCACTGCATAATTCCATACGTGTTATTTCATAGTGTTAATGTCTTCATTATTATTCTAAAATAGCAGAAAATAGTGAAAATGAAGAAAACCCTTCTGTGAACAGGTGCACCCAAACTTTTGACTGAGAGTGTAACCAGGCCTAATGTACATACAGTGCTGCTTGAAAGTATGTGAACCCCTCGTGCAGTTATAGATTTTTTTAACTTTTTATCATGAAATCTTTAATCAATCAGAACCGTCTTTTAAAAAATCTGAAATAACAGATTTTTGCACCTGCACTAATTTCTAAACTCATGATTTCCTCTAAAACAACATATGGAATTGGTAAATATAAACCAGATAAATATAATATAATATAATTTCAGATAAAAAAAGACTGGTTCTGATTGATTAAAGTAAAAAAAACAACTCTATAATTGCACAAGGGGTTCACATACTTTCAAGAAGCACTGTATACAGGTTTATAGCTACTAGTTAGTAGTTCTTCTTCTAGTTTCCTTATTGATTAGTGAGGTTTCTGCATAGTTATCAATGTAATTTCAGAGAGAGAAAATCTTTAAAAGATGGAAATACTTGAGGTAAAAGTAGCTCATAGAATGAACAGCATGGTCATTTAAGTCGAGTAAACTGAAAAGTATTAGCACTAATGACATTGGGGAAACCCTGTGTCTGTAATTTGGTAATACTTTGTAATTCAAAGCTTCTCAATTCAAGAGGTCCTTGTGAGAGCCAAAAGCTAGAGAAGTATAATCTAACCTTCTAGATTCTGGAGAACCTTCAGAGAGACAATAAAACCCTCAATTGAAGGTCTTACTGTTAAACACAATGTTAAATTCATGCTTTTTTGTTTAATCAGAGTCTGATTTAGCGATTTAATTGAAGCAGCAAAAATGCAGGTCTAATGCAAATATACAGTTTTATATTCATTCTTCTACTTGGTGGCAAATTGTCCTTTAATTTTGTTTTGTTTTTTTACAATCATGATATGTTAAAAGAAAAAATGTATTTCCATTTTCCGCATTTCTTTACTTTACAAAATATAATTGTGGCTGTGAGTAAAGGCTGTATATCCTACTATTAGATTTTAAAGGGAGCAATGAAATATGGCAGCACCTGCTCAAAGGCTTTATGAAGATTAAGTGGTGTTTGTATCTGTTGTCAGACAGCCGATCGAACCTTATTAGAAAGCTGACAGTAAAGAGTGAGGAAGCCATTCAACAGTAATGGACAAGCTGAAGTTAAATGAGTGAATCAGAGCAAATATCTGTAGGATCATTCTTTTTTTTTTTGCAAGTGTTTCATTACAGGAAATGGATTATTGAAGCCTGCGTGTCACACGAGATTTTTCGTTCCTTACTCAACACCACGCTTCAAATGCGCACACAAACTCCAGACAAAAAATATTATAAAAATATATTTAAAATAATATATTTAAAAAAATATCGAACAGTATTACAACTGTCATTTCCCTCAGACATTGGCGTGTCATTTCCTGTGACCTTTAGTTTCCTCGATCCGATTCCAATCTGGTGGATTTGGGCGAGGTCAGTTTGGTGTCACCCGGTTCGGTTTGATTCCAACCCGCATTTTGATACGCTGATGTCCCCTTTCACTCTGTGGTCTCTCTCTGCAGTTTGATGTGATAATGTCCAGACTGACTCTCTCCTCACTTTAATGGGGCCCTATAGGGTTTTGATTCTTTGGTTAGTTTGATGTGCTTGTGTCCGGGTGATGATGTCCAGTTTAATTGTGTAGTTGTCCAGTTTGCTGTGGTCATGTATTGCTTGATTCTGTCCCCAGTTTAACGTGCTATGGGTCAGCTTTAACTCTGTCTCTCTTCCCCGTTTGTTGAGGCCCCATCTGGTTTGATTCTGTCCCTCCCAATGTTTAAGTTGATGATATCTAGTTTGACTCTACTCACTCTCTCCCTGTTTTGTTTTTTGTTTTAAACCCCATTTATTCCCAATTTGGTCATTGCCGATTCCCACCCACTAGCTAGTCCTCCCCTATCGCACCACATACAGACTCACTTTCTGTTTGGCGTCTTCGGCGTCAACGTTTTCGGTGCTTGGACCACTAATTAGGGCTGGGTGATATGACGATATAATATTGATAAATTAGATCACAATGATTATCTGAGAGAATTGAGTGTATTGTCAGGAGAAAATCTTTTTGACAAAACTTGATGTTCCTGAGCTCGCATAGTGTATGTCGCTCTGGCAATCCTATAATAGTAATTCACAGTTACAGCTGTGTCAGGGGTGTCGGGTCGGATTTGGCAGGAGTTTCGTATGCATACATCATACGATTAGGACATTTTGTGCATCTATGCAGATAAATCGAGATGCATTGAAGAATCAATTATTTTTCCCATCCCTAGTTGACTCTCTTTCTACATGGGTGTAATCTGTTGTGATCTGTTTGATTCTGCCCCCAGTTCGACATACTGGTGACCTGTTTGACTCTGTTGACTCTCTCTAGTTTGATATGACCATGTCCGGTTTGACTCATGCCCCAGTTTGACCATTTTGACTCCCTCCCTAGCTTGATTGGGATGTCGTCTGGTTTGACTCTCTCCCCAGTTTGAGCAGCTGGCCTTCCTGTGGATGGAGAGACAGAAGTCGGGGGGCAATTACAGCCGCTACAGAGCCCAAACTGAGAAACACGTCGTGCTCTGTGTCAGCTGTCTGAAGATAGATCTCCTCATGGATTTCCTCAATGAGTTCTTCGCTCACCCCAGACTGCAGGTATGTTTGTAAGCATGTGCGTCTATGTGAATGTATGTCTAGAAAATGCACATATACACCAGTTTAGTAGGTACACCCACAGATTGGCCATACCATATAGTAGGTCACTTTGTAGGTGTATGATTACTGACCTGTAGCCCATCTCTTGTGGGGTGCGCCATTTGTCAGACCCATCAACCCTGTCCATCAGTGGAAACAGTGGACCACCACCGTATATTTATTTACAGTATATGATTGTGTACTTGTGTTTGCATGTGTGTGCATGTATGTGTATGTACAAAGGTGTCTGTGTGTTGTGTGCATGTCCAAGAGGCTCATTAGTGATCAGAGAGGTGTAATCCTCAGCAGGAGCTTCAGCTGGAGCTTCAGGCAGCCTCAGGCACAGGGATTACAGTAGTAATAATGTAAATAAGCAAATCTGTTTCTGTCTGAACACAATACAGTCAGAGACAGTCGTCTCCCACACGTCTATATCAAAGGACACGAGGTTGAGAGCTTTCTATACATACACAACGTCATGTAAACACATGTTGCATTCTTGTGTTTTTATTTCGATTGCTAAAACACCTTGTGGGGTGTCGTCTAACGTGTGTGTGACATCTTCACGGTGTAAATGAGGGAACTGAATGGATTGTTGTCATAGCAATACATCCTAAGTTCCAATTATTATTCTGAGATGTGTTTGCTTCTGACATGATATGAACAGACAAATCAGGTCATGTGGGACATTTAAAAAAATGATGATAGTTGTCCCTGAGATCCAGTTTTCATTTCAGTTTGAACTGGCTCAATGCACCCACTAAACCCAGAAATGTCCATAGACTCAGCTGTGATGACGAAGGGTGGGGATTTTAGATTTGAATAGTTCTCCTCTAACACTAAAGTTACTAACTGTAACTTTGGGTGGTGTGTAGGACTACTACGTGGTGATCCTGTGTCCTGCGGAGATCGACGTCCAGGTGCGGAGGGTCCTGCACATCCCACTGTGGGCTCAGAGGGTCATCTACCTGCAGGGCTCTGCACTCAAAGACCAGGATCTGATGAGGGCCAAGTAAGACCATCAGGTTCTGCGAATAGGGCTTATTTCAGGACTCTGTGGGATTAGGATGGTTCAAAGCTGCTGCTGGAGAGCTCCGATCATGCAGGGTTTAGTGTCAACTCCAATCTTGCACACCTGATTCTAATATTTAGATACTCCCAAAGACAATGTCTGTGAAGGTTAATGGGTCTGTGATGGGTCATGCGACACCAGCTATCATCCGCTTACAATGCCGTCCAAACATCTTTGCCTCAGCACTTTCACACCATTTTACACCTGCAGATTAGGGAGCTGCACAGGAACAGGGACTCGTTAATATGGTTGTTCATGGGGATAAGGACAGAAAAATAAAAAATATTCCCACTACAGGAACGGGAATAGGCTTATTAATAGGGTATTCCCACGGGAATGGTAAAAAAAATGTGTATGAACAGTAAACAATTTTTTTTTTAGTGTTAAAAAAATCTAATCTAAAATGCAACAATGCTAAAATGAACAATGCGAAGAGTGATGTTTGGAAAGAATTCACTTTAATTTAAATTGACGGACAGCGTGTCTGAGTGTGCGAGATTTCACCATGAAAGACTATATATAATGTTATATAGTGTTTATATGTTATATACTTTTTTTTATATATAATGTTATATACTTTTTTTTTAAGTATTCAAATAACAGTGTCAAAAAATCAATTATTAAAATGTGTGAGGTAAAAATATAGAGACTTACATTGCATGCAGTACTGTTAAGCATATTGGTACACTTATAAGAATGAAACATAATTTTTAAGACAGAAGGGACTTATCTTTATGTAACAAGACAGTGTGGTGGGCTTGTTGTTGGGGCTTGCGAGGATGCGGTGGGGACTGCACCTGGGCTTGCAGGGATGGTGTAGGGATGATGTTGGGACCTGCGAGGATGGCATGGGGAAGAAGACATGGCCTGCAGGGATGGGGTGGGGAGAGAGTTGGAACTTTCATAAATGGGATAGGGCTGGAGATGGGGCTTGTGGGGATGGGGTGAAGACAGAGTTATGGGCTTACAGGGATGGGGTGGGGATGGAGTTGGGGCCTGTGGGGATTGGGTGGGGACAGAGATGAGGCTTGCAGAGATGGGGTGGGGAGGAATTGTAAGCTTGCAGGGATTGGGTGGGAACTGAGATTGACTTTTCAGGAAGGAGATGAGGACAGAGATAGGTCCTGTGGAGATGGGGTAAGCATGGAGTTGGAGGCCCTTGGGAATGGGGGGAGGATGGAGGTAGGGCTTGCAGGCATGAGGTGGGGAAGGAGATGGGGCTTGCAGGGATGGGGTATGAATGGATGGGGGCTTGTGGGCATGGGGTGAAGATGAACATGGGGCCTGCGAGAATGGCATTGGGAGGGAGATGGGCGCGGAAAAGGATTCTTGCAAGGATGGAGTGAGGATGGCGTTGGGGCCTGCTGGGATGGGGATAGAGATGTAGCTTGCAGGGATGGTGTTAGGGACTGTCTTGAGGCCTGCAGGTATGGAGTGGGGACAGTGATCGGGCCTGTTGGGATGGGTTGGGGACAGAGATAAGGGTTACAGGGATGGGATGTGGATGGTGTTGAAGATGCGGAAATGGTTTGGGGATGGAGATGGGGCTTGTGGGAATGAGGTATGGACGGAATTTGGGCCTGCGGAAATGAAGTAAAGACGGAGTTTGGGGCTGAGGGAATGAGGTAAGGACAAAGTTTGGGTCTGAGGAATGCAGTGAGGATGGAGATGGGGCCTGTGGAGATGTAGGTGAGTTCTTTGGGGGGATGGTGTTAGGGAGGATCTAGAATGGGAAAGTTCATCCCTGTGCAACTATCTTATGCAGACTTCAAACAATATTAATTACATGATATCATTCATATACAGGGGTCTAAATTCTGGGGATTTTACCTCCATTCAGTTGAACTGATGTTGCTCCTTGATTATAAGCGGTGAAATGTCCTTAAGATTGTAAAGCATCTTATTTTGCTTTGACTTACTTTTACTGGACATTCCTCCAGACCACGGGTATTAGAACCAGGTGCTATAGATTAGGTCCAGAAGGAACCGCTGCATGGCTTGAGATCCCCAGATCATTCCACCGCCAGTATCGCTACATGATTATTTAAGAGAATAATTGGAGAATGCTAACATGGCTACCAGTGATTGCAAGCAATCAGCTCTCAATGGTACAATTTTACAGTTAGCATTAGCATTGTGCTGATGACTGCTGACTTTCAGTCATTATTAGCAATGTTGACGTTATGATTCAGCTATTATGGAGCCGTTGTTCAATTATGTTGTGGTAGGTCTTATCTTAATTACATTTTGTATGAGGCCTGTAGGAAGATGCTTTATTAATGTCCTGCTATAGGGCTGCCTCACTTCGCCAACAGCCTCTCGGTGTTTAATGCAGTATTGATGCCGCCCTGATAAATATTTGTCATATTCCCCAATGAACCTGATTAAATCATCTGTCCCTCTTTCTCTTTCTCTCTTTCTCTCTTTCTTCATGTCCTCCTCTTTGTATTATGCATTATGGAACCTCTTGTCTTTATCTTCCCCTGCACTTCCTGTTTCTGTCTCATCCCTGTGTTCTGATTGGCTGCAGAATGGATGATGCCGAGGCCTGTTTTATCCTGAGTAACCGGTTTGAAGTGGACCGCCTCGCTGCTGTACGTTCCTCCAAAACCCCCTCACTGCCTTCTCTCTGTTCTCCCTCTCCCCTAATCCCTTCTTTCCATGGTTAGCAAGAGACTAGCTTTTAGCAATTTTTAGTGAACTCCTCTCTTTCTTTTTCATTTCCTGCTCTTCCCTCTTACTCTGTCTGTCCTTTTTAAACTGTCAATTCTAGTCAACAAAGCATTATCGGTATAGATGTTAAAAATTACATTAGCACCAAAGAAAATAATGTGAGTGTAGATAAAAGAACAGCTGTGAATCAAAAAGTGAAAAAACGAACGAGCAGTTAATTGCAACTATTGTCCAAAACCAACATGTGATTCTTTTATTTCTTCTTCCTCTTTGCTTCATCTTCTTCTTCTTCTTCTGCTTCTTATTCCACCATTTCTTCTTGTCCTTTCTCTTCTTTTTTCTTCTTCTTCTCTTCTTTCTTTTCTTCTACCTCTTCCTGTTACTCTCCGTTTCTTTTTTTCTCATATTTTTTATCTTTCTTGCTACCTTCTTGTTCTCGCTTCTTTGTTTTATCACCCTTCTTTGTCTTCTTCTTCTCCCTTGTCCTTCTTCTTCTTCATCTTCCTCTCCTTTTTCTGTCTTCTTCTTCCTCTTCTTCTTTGTCTTTTTCTTCTTCCCCTTGTTTTTGTTATCTTCTTCTTCATCTTCTTCTACTTCTCCCTCCTCTTCTTCCTCTTCTTTGTCTTCTTCTTCTTATTATTATTATTATTATTAGTAGTAGTAGTAGTAGTAGTAGTTGTAGTAGTAATAGGGGTATTATTACTATTAGTCTCCGTCCTCCTCAATCCTCCTTTTTTCATCCCGCCATCATCTGATAGAAGTTCATTGATTGTGCTTCTGGTTATATAGATTCAGCTGTCGACCCAAAGCACATAACTGCATTTTGCACTGACAGCAGTACTGACAGCACTCATCTATCAAACCCTGTTTGTTTTCAATTCAGCTTTAAAAGAGGAAATAGAAGAACAGTCACGGAGAGATTGAGGTAGTGTGTTCCACAGTTTAGGGGCTATTTAACGTTTGCCCCATAATCACAGGAATGTGTTTCATACAGATAGCACGGTGTTATCTTCTCCGTCATAAAATCCCTCCCACTCTTTTTTCTTTATCTATCCTTTGTTTTGTATAGCTCTTTTCTCTTTTTTCTTGCATTCTCTCATTCTGTTTTGTTCAACACACTACGACTTTATTGGCATGAATATTATAGACTTAAAATTTACATTGTTGCCAACGTGAGTCATTAATGTGAACTGGAGGACAGTCATTAAATATTTTTTCTCGGTTGTTTAAGCACAATCTTCAAATGTGAGAGGTTTTTTAATTGTATGATAGACTCCAAATTAGTAGCTCATGGGTAAGTACAATTATCTTCACTTGGCTCACTCATGCATTGAGTAAGTTTGTATGTTTAATATGTTCATTATGTAAATCCTTACATGCGAAATAGTCCAGCTAACAATTAAGAACTATGGGTTTGCATATATTACATACATTTGCATATGTGAATGTAATTACTCATTACCCACAAGGAGCAATTACTGGAGCAATCATAGCCTCTCTCTCTCTCTCTCTCTCTCAGGATCATCAGACTATCCTCCGGGCCTGGGCGGTGAAGGACTTTGCTCCAAACTGTCCTCTCTACGTCCAGATCCTCAAACCCGAGAACAAGTTCCACGTCAAATTTGCAGGTCAGAGCTCACGTCCTGGTACCCTATTAAAGCCAGCAGCCAGGTGTAGGAAAGGTGGGTGTGTGTGTGTGTGTGTGTGTGTGTGTGTGTGTGTGTGCCCTGCATGTGTCCTTGAATTTTCCTTTCTGAGTCTGTTAGCACAGTGTCACTCAGTGTATTGAAGCCAAGATGGACCACCTTTTAGGTTTGCTTCCTTCATGATGTGATTCCTTGCTTGTGTGACTTATAGCTTTTATACAACTTTTAAACAAAAGACAGTCTTCAAAAGGGTAACATACCATAAATACATTTTATAGTCATACCCCAAAACAATTTAGGCCTATAGGCCATAAGTCACAAAGTAAAAAAAGATGTTTCCACCCTGATATGCAGTAAAACTGACTATTCCTAGCCTGAGAGTTTTTCACCATTCATGATTCTGGGAGTGGGTACAAATATTACTCATTGTGCTGAACAGTCTTTCTGATGCATGTATGCTACCAGCAATGCAGGTTTTGCCATGAGAGGAAATCACCTTTTTTTCAGGTTTTCCACCTAACTAATGGGGGGGGGGGGTTCTCACTGTTGATGATTTTCACGTGAGTTTGTGCTAGATTCAGTTATGGATAGATTCAATACAAGGTCATGTAAGAAATCTTGTTTGGGTCAAAAATCAGAATAAACAATCTCCAAGGTGCTTTTGTCAGATTTATTCGCAGAATTCTTCCAACAAAAACAGTTTTTATACTTAAAGAGAAAGTAAATATAAGAAGGCAAAAGGAAAATTCTAACTGAAGAATTGTGCAAAAGTAAAAAATCAGCACCTTAAAATAATGTCTACGCATGGGAAGCCGGTCGGTCAAAGATCTTCAGAGTTCATGTTCAGAGGTCGACCTGCGTGTCTGAACCACTCCTTCTACCACTCCTTCCCTACTACCACTCTGTCGCCTAGGGGCCATAATTTATAGACTTTTGGTCAGTAAAAAACATGCAGAAAGTTACATCGGCTATAAGATATGAGCTTAATCTGTGTAAAACATCACCTAATCAGGATTTCTGGACTCAATCAGTCTTCTTTTGGGACATTTTAACCTTCTTTTTTTTAAACCTTTTTTATACTTTTGTAAGCACAGTACATCATATCTGTAATGCACGACACGGAAGTCGAAGGTAGAATCCAAGTGCAGATTGTTTATTGAGCAGAGGGAGATTCAGTATCGTCGTCATAAAACAGGCAATAAGATCAAAAATCAGTAATTCAGTCCAATCAGCAAACAAATCCAAGGGGTAAGGCAAAAGATGGTAAGCCAGAAAACTGTCAAATATCATAACCAGGAATCAGAAACAGAATAAACGCTTTGCCACCGGAAAATTGGATACACCTGCATGCCGGGGCTCGTTTGTGTCTCTTCCTCGGTCTCTTCCTAGCAGGCGTTCAGTTGACTCGTGTGTTGAGTAGGAGATTTAGAGTAGATGGAGGTCCGGTTTTAGAATGACTCTCCGTGTGTGTGCAATTATTGTTTTGTGCCTTTTTGATCACTAGATTTGCAAGTCTTTTAACTAGGTGAAAATAAAATAATAGTTTGAAATTGACGCCACTTGTTAACACTCCCTTCATTGTTTGACCCGACTGAATGTCGGATCGTAACACTCGCATTTCTAAACCTTTACAAATAGATGATTTTTAAATGATTTTTAAAAGTGGTGAACATGTTCCTCCATGGTGGTCGAATCGACCAGAATATCGTCAATATAAACTATAACACATTTGTTCATCATTTCCTTCCAAACCTTATTAACGTAAGACTGGAACACGGAAGGTTCATTAGCAAGTCCATAAGGCATCACCAAATATTCATTGTGCCTCCTGGTGGTCAGGAAGGCTGTCTTCCACTTATCTCCAGCTCTGATACGGATCAGATTATATGCACTGCGTAGGTCAAGTTTAGTGAATATTTTGGCCCCCCGAAGTTCAATGGTTGCTGGAATCAATGGTAGTGGAAAACGGTTCTTTACTGTGACTGCATTGAGGCCTTTGTAATCTATGCATGGCCAAAGTCCTCCTCCCTTGTTTTCCACAAAGAAAAAACTGTTCTCTGCTGGCGAGGTGGAGGAGCATATAGAACCCTGTTTAAGAGCCTCCTTGACGTATTCCTCCCTAGCTGCTTGTTCGGGGCCTGAGAGGGGATAGATTCTGCCTCTGGGAGGTGTGGCGCCTGGGAGAAGGTCAATGGCACAGTCTCCATCTTTATGTGGTAGTAGTTGGGTGGCTCGCTGTTTACTAAAAACCTCTGTGAGGTCAGAATACTGGGAAGGGATGACTACCTGAACAGTGGCTGTGGGACTTTCTACAGTAGTGGTACGGCAAGGTAACTGAACACAGTTCTTTAGACAGTACGGGCTCCATTGAACGATCTCTCACTTGCAACATGTTATGATGGGGTCATGTTTGACCAACCAGGGGTATCCAAGTATAACATTCTCTTCACATGAAGAGATGATCAGAAATGACAGGGGTTCCTCATGACACAAACCTATCATTAGCTTTATGAGGGCCGTTTGTTGTTTGACTCCTCCTATCCCGATGGGTCGGCCGTCAAGAGCAGTCACTTTGAGAGGGGGTGATATGGATGCAGTGGGGATAGAGAGTTTGTCTACGAGTCCTTGGCTGATAAAATTCCCAGCGGCTCCTGAGTCGATCATGGCTGAAACAGAGAACATTTTTTCAGATCAGGATATACACACTGTGAGAATTAAAGCATGATTCTCAAGTGACGTATGAGTGATAGTTCTCACCATGGGTGCCCCAGAGGAGCTGGGGTGCCGGGAACAGGAGAATCTCACATAACCGGGTTGGCCACAATAGAGACACAGATTTTCCCGTATACATCGTCTACATTCCTCCTCCAGCTGCATGGGTTCAGGTGGAGGTGATAGAGGTGTACTACACGTGAATACTGGAGTTTGAGACGGAGTCAGCCTTTTGTGTTCACGGAGCAGATTATCCAGAGAAATCGAAAGTTGAATGTACTGCTCAAGTGTCAGCGTCTCCCCTCTAGATGCCATTTCCGTGACAATATCCGTGACAATATCCGTTACAATATCATTTCCATTTCATATCACTCTGACCGCGACATCTTGCCATTCCAGGAACACATTTGTTTTTCTAACAGTTTTACACCCATAAAGGATTTCTAACTAAAATACCTACATATACTATTGATTAAAACATAATTGATCATAGATTAATACAACTGATTATAGTTGATTAATATGATGATTATTAATCAATATTAATTAACAAGTTAATTACTCATTTCTCAGGACTCTAATCTTACAGTCGGCGTATCATTTTAACAATGATTCTGACTGGCTGCCTGCACGCCAGCTATCTCAGTCTGGGAGTAATATTTGATTGTGTTAACGTGATGAGTGGGGAAATTCAGTTTTACTGAGTAACCACACACGTTGTACACACACACAACATCCGCTACATCAACCCAACACCATACACAGTTCTCTAAGAAGCAGAAATCAATGTGATTTACTGCAGCCTGAAAATCACTTCAGGAACAGAGATTGCTTGTGCAAATAAGCACGACCGAAAGGCAGGTATTAAATTTGCAGAAACGTTTTCGCCAGTTGAAGACAAAATTATACCATTTACTAAGTCTTAATAATGAGAACGTTTCTCCAAATTACGACTTATTATTGCCACGGTAAAGTTGGTTTCATATTAGATATTCGCACCTCTGACAGCATTTAAACAGCCTTTGAAAAGGTTTTCATTCACATTTACCTTATTAATAAAAGTAGTCTCTGAACTCACCGTGGCTATTGAGAACAATTAGCACACGCAAAAACCTAATTTAGATATTGTTTACTACCCCGACTTTACACGTGATGTCATTCACGCAATTATTCTTTGCAAATCACTCGCAACACTCCAACTAACTGATTAGTAGACAAATTAGTACCCGTTATTTGGGATCTTTGTGAATCAGGGCCCTAGATGTTTTTCTTTTCTGTAAATTAATCTTCTTTTGCATGTGTGTATGCTGGTATGCGTTTGCTCTCATTGAGTGTGTGTTTGCATGTGTACGTTTACGCATGAGTGTAATGTCACAAAGTGATCCCCAGGAAGTGGTATGAAGGACGATTTCACGGCATCGTCAGAGAGACGAATCACAACCGGCCGCACTGCTTTAATGAGCAGCTAATGAGAAGAGTGTGTGTGTGCGCGTGTGTGTGCGTGTGTGCGCGCGTGTGTGTGTGTGCTGGCCGATAACAAATCCTCCTGTACATATAGAAGTAGTATCAGTGACGGGCTGTGCATTTTAGTTCTAGGCTTCAGTACACTTAATGCAGCTAAAACACATTTAAATCAAATAGATCGCAGTGTGGACATCATACATTACATTACAGAGCCTTAACACGTAACAGCCTCAAAATAAAAACAAGGACACTGGCTTCCAACAAGCCACTAATGCCGGTAATGTAAAGAAGCAGCGTAACCCACCGACTAGTCAATGCTAACACTGGCGCTGATTGGCTGTTCATAATTATCCCTGTTTTTTTTCTCCATTAACACCAAATCCGCACCAAATCCGCCCGTTCTCCCCCTAACATTATAACAGCACTGTAATAGATTTCACTTCTGTTTTAATGGACACATGCTAGCCTAACAATGCTATTTAGTTCAATTACATACTTTCTGAATCGCACAGATCACACTCTCAACCCAGACGATTGGCTAAACGTAAAATGCGTGATTGCGTCAAATCAAGGCCAGCTAATGGTTACAGTAGGGTCTATGTAGCTGCAGCCCTGCAGACCAACAACGATATAAAGTCCCAGCGTGGGTGGAAGTAAATTTTCACCTCATGTTAGTGTTAGTTGTTACACCAACACTTCAGCCAGCAAATGTTAGTTAGCTAACTAGCATATCCACAACACCAACGTGTAACGTATCTAATAGTTCGCTATCTGTATGTCGCTTAGGGTTAGGGTTAGGGTTAGGTAGGTAAGGACTTCTATCCAGCTTCTGAAGTCCTAACCAATGGGTGAGCTTGCTTGGCTTTATCTACCTAAACACCACAAAGGGAAAAATCCTCTTATTGGATAATATAGCTTTTCCAAACAAAACTCAACAATGAAATAAGACTATTATTACAATATTTACAGAGATCAAATAGAGCAAGCATAATGATTTTTATTAAAATGTAATAATTTTTAATTAATTTTATAATCTGTTATTCCCTGAAATCCTTAGTCAGAGCTAGATTTTAGCAATCTAGCTCAGGAATGCTCCCAAACCTGCACTGAGTCACTCAGCAGCCTGTCTATAGCTCTAGGGAATCATTTTTCAAGGGGGAATTCCTGCACGCAAACAACCTCAGTTAGACAGAAAGTGACACCGCAAATTGGGGAAGGGCCAGTGTGTGTGTTGAATACAAATCAGAGTGTTTTCTAATCAAACGATTGCTAAGAGGTGTATCGAGGTAGAACTTCCCTCTTTGCCATGCGGTGATGCTTATATGCAACCAGGTGGAAGTAGAATAAAGAAAGCATGGATTTAAGGAATGTTTGGGGTCTTGAGATATTACGGAATGTAGATCTGTTATAAAATCTGTAGCACTGGGAAGGCTCCAAAGTGGCGCAACCGTCTAATAGCACAGTAACTAATCTGAACCCAGGACTCGATCCTGGTTGACTACCCATATCCATTTCTCATCACATATTCGGTAGCTGTGAAAGAATGAGGAGTTCCCTGGAGGTTGTATGGTGATTAGTGATGGTGGGCACGATCAGTAAAACACTACTAGAAATTCACTAAATTATTTTCTTTGTTAAAATGACGTTAAAAAAGTGTGTGCCGCTGTCACTTGTCTATTACATAGGTAGAGACGCAGCAAGTTTGTTGGCCTGCACTAATGGTGGCGAGCGAAGCCATGGGAGCCAATACTTTAATCCTAGTGAAAATAGAGAGAATTTTGAGTGCAACGTTAAAATACAACAAAATACAAGGAGTTGCACATTTTCTGTGGCTGAATTTTAAATGG
>JAOUQW010000027.1:1513786-1524520 GCA_028565825.1 Olivaichthys viedmensis
ATGCAAAGAATCAATTTCACTGTACTGTACTTGTATATGTGACAATAAAGGAGCATTCTATTCTATTCTATTCTATAAAACTGGCAGTACTGTAGGTAGTATTTGCTATTTGTGCTCATATTAACATACTTAACCACAGTGTTTGTGTTTATCCTGCAGGTATCTGATCAGACCTGATCCTCTGTCTCTGGTACCCAACCAGGGCAGCGGGCGTAAACCCTGCGCTGGCAGATCGGACGCAGATCGGCACCGGTTCAACACGCAGGACAGCACCCATATGTGATCACACACCAGCACAACTACACAATTACAGCGCGGCCTGGGAGTGTTTGTGTGTGAGAATGGGAGAGAAACAAGAGCAAGAGACCGGAGAAGACTGGACTGTGAACTGAAACTGAATCCAATCAGTCGCTGACAACTGTTCCTTTTCTATCCAGAAGACTGTCGACTGCATGGACCTTTTACATTTTATTTTTTGCATCGGTTTGGTTTTGATATATTTTTTTGATGCAAAGGAAGCTGAGGCCACGTAAGTGCATTTAAACACAACTCTGTATTTGTAATCTGTATTAGTCTACGTGCATGTGAATGTATGTTCAATAGCCAACACTGCCAATCTAACCTGGACTGCCAAAGGAACGCGTTGCCAAATGTACGTTAAGCGAGGAAGCGTATCCTCTGTCTCTCTGTGTTGTGAGCAGTCCATCGTGTCTCGTACCTGCTCTGTAGTCCATCTTGAAGAGTTCATTTTTCTTTTTCTTCTTTTTTTCCTTTTACAGCCTGTGGCACTGCTATCAAGCGTTTCATAAGCATTTGAATACGGTTTGACTTTTTCAGCTCCCTGTGGACTGGAATTCTATGTGTGCTGCCAAACAGGAGCTTATTAAACTGGCATAGGCCCAAACAAGTGAACTCCAGCCTTTCCCTTACTGGAGTCACCATCCTTCTTAAAAGAGACTGTTGGAATGCGC
The DNA here is from genome assembly GCA_028565825.1 of Olivaichthys viedmensis. Classification (NCBI taxonomy): domain Eukaryota; kingdom Metazoa; phylum Chordata; class Actinopteri; order Siluriformes; family Diplomystidae; genus Olivaichthys; species Olivaichthys viedmensis. The sequence goes on from JAOUQW010000027.1 coordinate 1,514,758, forward strand.
CTTCTGCGTCTTTAATTAATTTTCTTTTTTGTTTTTTCTTTGTCATTGAACAGTTTGGAATATTTCTGTGCAATAGTCATCACTGTGTTTTTGATGTTTGCCTCGATAAGGATTGTGTATTCGGCTCTTTATTTAGGTTTTTTACTCTGTTGCCTAGCCTGTTGTTTTTGTCCTCTGTCATTCGAGTGTGTAGTTGTTGGCGTGCACGGAGAGGAGCCTGCATGCCGGACTCGCCCTATACCCCGACCGCTTTGTGCTCCTGCGGCGCCAGGCATCGGCTGCCTTCGTTCAGTGCCCTTCACATGCAAAGGCATTATGTACGGAATAAAATTATTCAAATACCAAATCACTGCCTTTCATGTGTTTCATGCAAACACCACTTCCAGTGTGGATGGAAAAATTAAGGGCTGATGAGAGACCATATGAGTCAGTACAGCTACGACTGGACCAGTGCTTCACTGTATTTTAACCCCAAACTATAGCTGTTTAAACCCACGTCCACTCTGACCACGCCCACTCTGACCACGCCCATCTGCTCACACAGACTCTGACCACGCCCACCTGCTCACACAGACTCTGACCACGCCCGCCCGCTCCCACAGACTGACCACGACCGCTTGCTTCCACAGTCACTCTGACCACACGACCGCCTGCTTCGAGTCACTCTGACCACGCCCGCCCGCTCACACAGACTCTGACCATGCCCGCCCGCTCACACAGACTCTGACCATGCCCGCCCGCTCACACAGACTCTGACCATGCCCGCCTGCTCCCACAGACTCTGACCGCAACCGCCCGCTCTCACAGACTCTGACCACGCCCGCCCGCTCACGCCCGCCCGCTCCCACAGACTCTGACCACGACCGCCCGCTCCCACAGACTCTTACCACGCCCTCCCACTCACACAGACTGTTAAGAAAGTTTTTCTTATTAGTGAACACAAAAAACAGACCAATTGCAACATTTAGGCTACTCAGACCGAACTAAAATGTGCCTGGTGAAAAAACCAGGTCACTTGAATAGGAAAAAATGCAAAAACACATTTATGTGTTTACATCGTGAGTTCCCTTTTTTAGGGAAAGGGGTGGAGCTGGGCAGCCAGATCTTCTGCATGGCAGTATTGCGAATACGGTTTTTCAAAGGTATCTTTAAAATTATATGATTATTACAGGTCTAGAAACATCTTTAAACATTTAAAACTGCATCTTTTCTTGATGTCATTGAGTCCCTTGGATTAGTGCCGACACGTCTTCAAGAATATGACACGAGTACAAGTCACTGTGACTTACACTACTGCGAGACAGTCAAAGTGACCTGGAGGACTGAATAATTTCACAGACACACAGAAGATTAAAAGGAAGTGAATAGGGGCTTAATTTTTCAAAAACAGGGATACACCTTTGTTCTTGATTACACCCCCATGCCTTACAGCTTTTCCAACACATCGTGACAGTGTCTTTGTAGAGCTGTCAAACTCTTTCAATCCATGTATATAAATAGACATATTTACCCAGAGAAGTGCTTCAGCCTGCAAATACAGGAGATGACTCATCATCACCCCACTGCTAATGGCACTCCAGTTAGCACTTTCAATCATTAACTTCAATTAGTCTGGGATGTGGTATTTCATTTCTGGCTCTGTCTAGACCTAATGTGCTTGTACATGATACTTATTTGTTTACGGCTCTCGGATGCTAAGTCACAGTCAATCTGTACTGCCTTTGTGGCATGTTTATGACGATATAACGTTGCCTGATAGGACGTAAAACAAGGGTGAGATACATTTCCAGTGCTCAAGTATTTAAAAAAATATACATTTAAATTACAATTTAAAACATGTTCTGTAATGCATCAAATCTTTGAAAGGGACATCTTTAGTACAGGAAGTGTGAGGACTCCTGATCTACAGGTAAAGGGATCCTGCAAGTCCTGGCCCAATTTTCAAAGAGTTCATAACCCTGATGGATTGCAGTGGCGGCGTAATGAAGTGTTGTTTGGAAGTTTGTAGTAAAAGCAATCCCCTGTTTTTATCTTCTCACTGAGGTGGAACCTTGTATGTTATTGGTTTCATTGCAGAACGGCCAGATCTGACACAAAAAAAAAAGCATCCGGAGATCATCATTAATGCCTGTCTTGGTAAACATTAGTGTTCCCAACCGCAAGAACTGTGTCTGCAGAATGGTGTCTTGTGTTTTTTGTGCATTCAACACCAATTCCAGTGCTACACAAGATAAACCGGGTGTGTTGTAGCCAAACAGGCACCAACACTGACAACATGCTCAATACCTTCAGCACCTATATGATGGGATGCATAACTGTCACCAACGGCCTGGTCATGTGTTTTATCAGGTGTTTTCTGAGTAAAAGTGCTATTTAACATCGGTTATTGGCATCCTAGTGGATCCAGTGAGTTGCCAATTTATTAGGTACACCTAGCTTATTCCTACATTCATTGGCCAGTTTATTTGATCAGCTACACCTACCATATAGGTCACAACCATGGAGATGCTTTGCCACGAGACACGTTTCTACATGCCACAGTATTCTCAATTGTACAAAATACAGATAAAAGTTTCCACGTCTTATTTTTCCATCGTGAGTTTTTTTCAACTAAGATTTTTTTTTCCATCAGAGCCAGTTGATAACGTACACCATTTTAGCAGCTACACCTTCCATATAGATCACTCTTTAGGTGTACAATTACTGACTGTAGCCCATCTATGGCTCTGCACAATTTGTCAGTACCCCTCTACCCTGTCCATCACAGGAAAGGGACCACCATAGGACCAACACTGATTTGATGTTGCTGCTGTGATTGATCCACTCGTACCAGCACCACACACACTACCATGTCAGTGTCACTGCTGTAATGAGAATAGACCATTACTCAAACAATATATGCTCAATGGTGGTCCTATGGTCTTCCATTTATATTGATTGGCAGGTTGACACATTGTGTAGAGCATCAGATAGGCTACAGTCAGTAATTGTACACCTAAAGAGTGATCTATATGGAAGGTGTAGCTGATAAAATGGTGTACGTTATCAACTGGCTCTGATGGAAAAAAAACTCTTAGTTGAAAAAAACACACGATGGAAAAATAAGACGTGGAAACTTTTATCTGTATTTTGTGCAATTGAGAATACTGTGGCATGTAGAAATGTGTCCTGTGGCAAAGCATCTCCATGGGCACCATTCCCCAGCTGTACCCCATTTCCCTGCATTCTCTTGTAATGTTAAAAAGGAAGGCCACATAATATCCTGATCAGAAATCTGATATTTTACTTAAGTGAATGAAGATGATGTCCTAACCTCTTTGTTATAATATTGTGTGCATTGTCCCATAATGGGACTAAATCTTGTACAAAATGATCTGCTTAAGTAAATCTGAAGCCTTGCGATGATGAAACTGTGTTCAGATTTTTGTACATTTTTGTGACTGTTTAATTGAACAGATTAACAAAACAAGACTAAGGGTTTTGGAAGAAATCTTGTTTGGGCCAAGACTGTAAAAGAGTCAAAAATGTAATGTCATCCAAAATGTCTTTGTCTGATTTATTCGTAGAAATCTTCCAACAAAAACAGTTTAAGGACCTTTAAGACCTTTAAGGCCTTTAATTTACATGGTTAGTCAGTTGAAAAACATGCTAGAAGTCACGTAGGCTATACATAATTACTGCATTTACATTAAACATTACCTAATCAAGGTTTTTAGTCTTGTAAAAAATTGTGCACTATTGATTAAAACAGAATATCATCATCAATTAATATGATTATCATCCTAAAGAAACATAACTGATTATTATTGATTAATATGATTATTATCCTAATATGATCCTATATTCCTGTTGTTTGGATGTATTATTACTCATTAGCACCTGCTCAGAGCCGAAGCCAAGTTCACTCCCTGCCAACACAAGCATGTTGTAATGAGATGCTGCTGAAGCTTGTCTTTAGTAACACTGGATCTGGTTCCATCTCTCAGGTCAGGTTAAACATGTTGACAGTGTGCGTCTCAAAGCTAAAGGCTAAAGGCTAAACCATGGCTGAGTACACACAGGTAAGAGGACACTCTGTGTCTGTCTCTTTCTCTCTCTATCTCTCATTGCTATGGAGCCACTTTGTTATTGGTTATTCCCAAAATACTTTTTTTGATTGAGGATTTATTAATAATAATAATAATAATAATAATTTTCTACAACAGAAATATCCCCAAGAGGCATTAATTCAAAGCCTTAAATATAATTTTAACTTTGCATCTCCTCTCATTCTGTATACTATATATTCTTATATATTATACATATACATTCTGTATGTTGTAATCGCAGCCTTTTATATTTCAACTATGTTGGATGCACACTCTGGCTGCGATTTTCTTTTTAGGCTTTTAATATATTTTTAATGAAGCTGCATTATATAGATGTAAATTGTGTTGAATGTTGTGACCAAACACTGAGACAAATTCCTAATACATGTTAATGTATATGCCACATAAGCGTGACTTTCTGCGTGTCCCCTTGCGTGTATTTCAGATATAAGAATTTATTAAGTGAGCTTTCTTTTAGCTTTGTTAGAACTTGTAAAAATGAAAATATACACTTATTTACATAAAATGTACAATAAGTGCACTGTGTGACCACCCTACCTCTTTATATACCTCTATATGTGTACATATACAGTACTGTGCAAAAGGTTTAGGTACCCTACATTTTTAATATAAATTTTGATGTCTTCTACATTAGTGTGTCATTAGAAAAGAGCAAATGTTAGATTTCCAGACATTAATTTTCCAAAAGTGTTACAGGGAAATGTTTGTAAGTCATTAAAGAAAGTGAGGTATTCAGCACTAGAGCACTTTTTTTTTAAAGATAAAAACATAAATCAAGGCTGTTCTGGGATTTTACCTGCAGAAACAGAAGCAAATGAGAACCAAAGTTCTGCAGAAGAACCGTGACAAGTTCTCTAAACTTCTTGGAACAACCTGCCAGCCAATTTCCTTATAAAACTGCACGACAGTGTGCCGAAGAGAATTGACGCAGTTTTAAAGCCAAAGGCTTTTAGTGAGCTTTTTAGTGTTCACTGTTCTTTATAGTACTTTTTTATATTCAGGAAATTTTTATTTCATTCTTTTTTAAAAGCATTTTCGCTTTACAGAATTTCTTTACATGTGCCGAAGACTTTTGCACGGTACTGTATATCCCTTAAAATCACATTTAGGTCTAACATTTTTAAATTAAACCAATAAGTGTGAGGTTTTTATGTGTTTAGCTCACTTCTGTTTATTTGATAAGATTGCTAGGGTGCCAGTACATTTGATCCTGACTGTTGACTTCTTGGTTCCCATTAGTAGGATCATGTTAAACCATGTCTCCAGTTACACTAATGATATCATTTATCCAAAGCATTTGTTGGTGTGTTGTACAACTCCCATGATACAGTTCCCTTAGGGTTTTAGTTAAATGGGCCTTCTTCATGAGCACAATAGCACAAGCAGACTAGAATGAATTAAACTCGAAAAGGTTTTGTTGAGGGACACGTTCTCAACCACACGAGTTCTCTAAATGTCAGGCTTCTCTCTCGGCTTGTTTACTTCTTGCCAGTGGAAGGCAGGCAGCATGTCGAGGGTCAGCTGCAGGCAGTTTGAATTAGGATTTAGTGCAACACTATGGGAACACAACCGTTCAATTTGTGTGGTATTTGTGAAAGAATATTGTCTGTAAGTCTGTAAGGGTGGGTGTGTGTTCCTATATCTTCCTGTCTATCTTGACCCTGAGTGAATGTGTATGTGTGTGTGCATTTCACAGTGGATCACTGGAAAAAAGTCCTGTTTACTGATGAATCCAAGTTTGAGATTTATGGCAGTAATAGAAGGGTTTATGTAAGGAGATGAACAGAAGAGAGATTGATAGCACAGTGGATCAAAACAACAGTGAAACATGGTGCTGGATTTTCAATATGCTCTCAGACTTTTGGACCCCACTGTATACAGCGTGAATCAAAGGTCTGAGTCCAGTACAAAGAACAGTTCTTGTCTTTACCAAACAGTAAGGCAAAATAATACTCATTCCATACTTATTATACCTGACTATATCATTTAAAACTAACATGGTCTCACGCTTGCATATTCGCAACAATTTGCACAACTCAAGTCATATGAAAAGTAACGAAGCTTAAGGTTAGGGTAAGGGGTGGGGTTAGAGTTCATACCTTTTCTTAATAACCTTTTCTAAACAACTTAATTTGTTGTTTACAAATGAACCAAATCAATACTTTTAACTGTTCATTTCAGTTCACTGTATATATAAATATCGTTTTGTTTTTTTATTTAAAATGTAAAATTGTTGTGACGCCACACAGTATATTCAAGTTAAACTGTAACACATGTATGCTAACTAGCACACACCTCATCCTTTGAAAATAGCTGCCTCACCAAGCAACATTTTAAATGAAAACAAACCATGGCAGGCATCGTGTTCGGGACACCCTTCGAAGTCATTATACGTCATCACGTCCAGTACATTAAAAGCACAACCAGAATACTGTTCGCCGAATAGCAGCTAGTGAACTATAAGCAAACTGCATAAGCTAGCTACATAAGCTGTAAGGTTGCTTTACGTTAGCAAGTTCATTTTAACCTCAGAACCACTTCTGACAATCTATGAACACAAATTACTGTTATATCTGTGAAGAAAAACAGCAAGTAAATGTTAGCTATCTACAAAACAAGCAATCCACTTACGTTTGTAAGCGCACTCCTCCGTCAGAGCGACAGGATTGAGGACTGGTGAACAGAATTATGGAATTGCCTCTAACAAGGAGGATGCTTTCAAATTTGGCCAAAATAAGGCACCTCAGAGGGCAGCTGCCTTTTGATTGGAACTCACCGACAGTGTTAATTGTTGCTGTCAATTAACGACTAACACCTGATATTAACTTTACATTTACATTCACTCATTTGGTTGACGCTTTTATCCAAAGCGACTTGCAATTGAGAGAGGAGACAATTGAGCAGTGGAGGGTTAAGGGTCCACCAGTGGCAGCTCGGTGGTGCTGGGATTTAAACTTTAAACTTTCCGGTCCGTAGCCCAAAACCTTAACCACTGACCCACCACTGCCTTCTAATTACTGCGTTCAGTCAATAAGAACAAACTGATTCAAATCATGTCAGTGAAGAATGATAGAATATTGCTTTTCTTTGCGTTAAAACTCAAACTGTTTTTGTTAGTGGATTCAGACTTTTGGACCTGTAAATATGGCAAAACTGCATAAAATTGTAAGCAATGATTTGCAAACGCTCTGGATCAAAGAACAAGCTACACAAACCACACTAGATAATGCACACAGATACTCAACAGCAGTGAATGCGATCCCACTTTATATTAAGTGTCTCTAATACATATAAAACTATACATGTGACTACATGTGTATTTACATAAGATGTACTACAGCAATCCATTTGTAATATGCATATATACTCAGTAGCTTCATTATAGGTGGATGTATAGTTTATGTGTAACTACACAGGTATTAGAGACACTTACTATAAAGTGGGACCGTGAATGCTAGATGAGAGAACTTATAGATATAGTTGTAGAAAAGACGTTGGTTACCAGTGAAGGTCTCGGTGCAGGGGTTAATGCCAGCCAGACGCTTTGATGTGCCAAAATCAGAGATCTTCAGAACTCCACTGTAGGTATTTATCAGCACATTGTCTCCCTGTGTGGGGGAGGAAAAAATAAATGAATAATTATTTATAAATATATATATATATATATCAAACTGACTCATTAAAAAATATATATATATATTTTTTTTAAATAATAGTTATATTTCTGATATAAAATTTTGTTTATTATGACTGGTGTGGGAGTGTAAACATGAAAAAGAGGGATGAGGTTTTTGTCCTGGTCACATTTCCTCCATCTCTTATTTACACTCCCACCTTTGCACACACTGGCCAATGATCCTAAAACATGGGAACGGTTTTGTGTGTCTGTTTGAATTAATATTGTTTATGTCCATAATAGTTGAGAGAACTGGTATATTTTGAAATTGTGTTGCTATGAAATCCAAAGTGATGGCTATGCAGTGACATTCATCGCTATGTGGTGAACAAAGCAGGAATGTCAAGCATAGCAAAAACGATTATACCTTGAAAAACTTGAAACACGTTTAAGACAAACCGGTCGTAAGGACTCCTCAGTGAACCTGATTAAAAGTAGGCATACAAAGGCATGTTCTTATCAGCACGGTTCCTGGAGAAACTGTGTCACAGTTCCATGTAAAACCACAATAACATGCTATTTGTGTCCCTCAAGGGATTTTCCATAAAGACGGGCAAAGAGCAAAAACAGATTAACATTTACGGGAGTGGCCCTACGTTCAGACTTAAGTAAAGAAATGAGGCGTGCATGACGCCATGATGACACTCCATAATACTAATAGCTAACACAGTCTGTAGAATTCCACTCCCTCAGGGACAAAGAAAGGCTTATCACTAGCAAACAAAGAAAAATTATGGTTATGACGTAAGGGAGTTTGGTTGATTTTTGCTTGTAGCTATAATTAGAACAAGGTTGGTGGGAGGGGAATTGTCATTCTAGGAAAACGTTCTAGGAAATTTCCCTGCTTCAACTCACCTTATCAAATGAGTCAGCTAACCTTTATGTTCTGTTTGGGTCAAACTGACCCACTTTACATTTTTACTAAAAGTATAACAAATCTAAATGAAACTTTATGCGCTTGCCTGAATTTCTCTTATGTAAAACAGGTAACGCTTTACCTTGAGTTTCTTTTAACCAACATAATTTACAGCATTAGCTAACATTAATAACCCATAAACTTCTGCATATAATACACCATAAGTAATGTTAACAGAGCAATTTACACCTGTATTAATTTGTCCACTTAAATGTTAACTAAATCATAAAAACCTGCATTAACCAAATTTTATTCTATCCATGACTAAGAGTAAGTCTACTTAAGAAAACAGCATAAATTACATTTATTTACATAAATGTTAATCATTAACTGAACTCACTATTCAGCCTCACTAATTCAATCAATTAACCACCAATTACATAATGTCACGTGCATGCCGTCTCGCACAGCGTTGTATGTGACTGCGCGTGCCTGCCTGCGCGTGCCATTAGCCATGTGCTTATTTGTGTTGATGTCTGTCTAGTTCACGCCCTATCCCGCCTGTTATTGTGCCCAGCTGTGTCTCGTTGGTTCCCCATTAGTCTATGTACTTAAGCCCCTGTGTTTCAGTCCTGATTGTCATCCGTTGTTTAATGTCATGTCAATGTTGGAAGTGCATGTTACCTGTTTTCTGTGCAGTAATAAATAAATGTTGTTCAGCGGCCTAGCACTTGTGTCCGATCCTCGCCTCAGATGTGACACTTATTAATTAAGTGATTAGTTCATATTGGTCATTGTGGACTTACTTTTTGTCACGGATGGAATAAATACAAGTCAATGCAGGTGTTTATTATTACTTTGTTAATTGCTATATTGTACTGATGCTGACGTTCATGGTTTGTTAATGTTAGCTAATTAAGTAAATCATATTTGTTGAGGGCACCTTAATATAAAGAAGCAATATAATTTTTTTTTTTACATATTACAGGGATTATGTTCAGGTCATTTTTGACCTGACCATAGCAAGATGAAATAAATAAATGAAGTAAATCTGATACAAAACGGTTATTTTAGTTTCTGACACATTCCCTCCATCTCTAATTTACACTCTTATCTGGCATC
>JAOUQW010000027.1:1577675-1591603 GCA_028565825.1 Olivaichthys viedmensis
CACACACACACACACACACACACACACACACACACACACACACACACACACACACACCCACACACACACACACACACCCACCCACACACCCACACCCACACCCACCCACACACAAAACCACAGCGCTGCCCAAGTGGATAGTGCAGACTATAGTTCCCATCTAGGCCGCTCCATGGTGGCGCACTATTTCAGCAAACTATTTGGCGTGGTGCGGTTTGGGACCTAGCCTTTCTGTCCAACCGGACAGGATAATTAATTAATTAATAAATAAATAAATTAATTAATTAATTTTTAAAAACACAACCCTTTCGAGATTTTGGAGAAATAGGTGCACGGGGCAATGCACGACCTTCTCATGTTAACGCATGGTGAATGATTATAAATGATTTTCGCGGTTTCGGTACTTTTCCCCGCATCGACGTGTCGTGGAGTTGCCAGATTGGGCCCGTTGAACGTGGGTTTAATTATATTAGGAACGATGTGAGGACTTGACGGAGTCTTTTTTTTATTATTATTATTATTGTTTGTTATCTTAGTCACAGTTTGGAAGTGACCTGTATTGATAGCAGACGGGTTTTAAAACTAGTCATTGGCTGAAAACTGGCAACAATATGGCAACCCTGGGCGTGTGTGCGTGTCCTCGTTCTTGTAAACCAGCTGTGGCTTGCAAGGTTGCCAGGTTGGTGGGTGACTCCTCCTTACAAAGCGCGGCTCAAAACCTTGGCCCTGAAACGGTCTCCGGAACAGATGTGAAAACGTGCAATCTGGCAACACGGCAACACCAGTGGAAGCGCGCGACGGAGCCCGCGCTCGGCGCGCCGAACTCGAGGGGAAGCCCCGCCCACCCGCGCACTGAGGCGCGCGCCACTGGGAGTGAAGAAGAGAGAGAGAAAAACGGCGCTGAACGCGGCCACAGAAAATGGAGCGTTTAAACGCAAGCGCGTCGGTGCTATTCATCCGCATGCACAATGTAGAATAAACGCAGTTTCTAATCACGTGCCGTTGTTTTCCCTCGAGGGCGAAATAGTTTACGCACCCAAATCGTGCAGTCACGAGGGGTTTTTTATTTATTTATTTATTTATTATTACATTTTTTTATTTTTTATATTGTTTTGCAATGCCGGACTAGAGGCAGCAATAACTCTTTCCTCCATCCCAAATGTCCTTCCTCCCGCTGAAGCCCAAACGGCCGCCTTTAAACCATTAATGACGCGACCTTCTCGTGCAGCTCGTGCTGAAGGGGGTCTTAAGGGGGTCTTAAGGGGGTCGCGTTCAAGTTTGCGTTGAAAAGCGACCTTTTAGTTTTCTGCGTCTCCCACACGCGCACACGCACGCGCGCACACGCACACACACGCGCGCGCCCGCATCCGTGAAGTCTTCGGGTCGACTTCTCACCTTAACCGACTTTTCTGTTTTTTCTTTTTTTTTTCTACCCAACGGGAAGAAGAAGAAGAAAAAAAATGTAATATAAATTTCAGCTGAAAATTCCATTCGAATTTTTTTTTTTTTTTTTTTTTAAATAAATAAATAAAATTAAAATAAAATAAAAAATATGCCGTTGGGGAGAAAAAAAAACCAAAAAAAAAACAAAAACCAAGAGGCTTCCGTTGATGATAGCTAGCGAGGTTAGCCACCGCCGCTCCCCGTCTGCGGCAGTTTCTCTCTCGCGCGCGCGTGTGCGTGCGTGCGTGCGTGTGTGTGTGCGCGTGCGTGTGTGTGTGTGCGTGTGCACTTGCTTTTTCGCAACGTCGTTTATTTCCACACGAAATAAAACGGTCTAAACACGGCTAACTTTATTTCTCGTTTTGTTCCGGCGTTAAACGGTGACTTTTGGATGCAGGCTTCGTCCTGAACCGCACACTACCGTACTAAAACAGTGTGTATATACACATTATATATATATATTTAAATCCTACACCACCCGAAGACCACGAAGCTGTGCTATTCCCCCCCCCCCACACACACACACACACACACACACTATTGAGTACGCTAGTATAGTGTACTCTCTTTTTCTTTTTGCGGCGTAGCGAGACACTGGGGTTTAAACTCACTTCCATCTCGTCCATCATCGGGTCCTCGTCGGCGGGACCCTGCGCGCTGTCGCCGTTGTGCAGCTCGGCCGGTGAAGCTCGCTTACCCGCGGAGGGTTTGCCGGCCGCCGGCTCGCCTCTCCGCCTGCCCCGCTGCACTTTGGCCGCGTTGCGGTACGACACGGAGCCCTTGTAGTTCACTTTGAGCACCGCTTGCTCCTGGATGAGTTTCTCCAGCTCCGAGCAGGTCCGGTCCGGGTCGGAACCGTGTCGTCTCCGGACCATTCGGCAAATCCGCTCCAGGTCCGGTCGCGCTTTTCTCGACCTCAGCGAGTCTATGGTGTCTAAAATCCACTCGCGGTACCTCGGCTCGGCCATCATTTACACAACACGCATGCAAAAGTTTGAGGTTTCTTTTCTTTTCTTTTTTCTTTCTTTTTTTAAACAAGCAACTCGGACAGGGAGCGCGTCGATCTTATTATTTAATCCCGCAGACAGACAGACAGACAGACAGAGAGACAGACAGGGAGAGTGGCGTGTCTGCCGGAGACGAACGGAAACATTAGCTACGGCTACCGTACGCGTGCGTTGGCTCGCATCGTGCGCTTAAGGTGGAACGGCCGAGATAGCGCGTGCGCGCCACAAAGGGACTCATTTAAGGTGGAAATGCGGACGCGCGACGTTCGTTTGCGCCAAACCCTCCCCATAAATCCTCTCACAACACGAACACAACATTTCGTAATAAAATAAATCAATTACACCAAAAACAAAGGACAATCTGAAATACTCGCCACGATATTGATCATGCATTAATAGTATTGTACATGGCCCATTTGTGCTAGCATGAGGATGTGTCTTGATGGAGACGACAAAGCACTCCTCGAAGTCGCTCGTTGGCTAAATGCGACAAATGTAAAAAGTACAATAATGATTTAATAGATCATTATTTTATTAAATATAAGCAGGGGATTCATGATGTGCAGAAGCTCTGCTTCTTAAATGGGTGCCAACAGTAACTGTCTCAGCATTATTATACGGTATATAATTATATTATATGGTTTTCGATATAGCTGTTGATCTCATGACAGAAGGTAAAACACACATTATATATATTTTTATTTTATTTTTTTAAAATTATTATTTACCCTGCTCGCGCATGGTGACTGGTGACGTAGTCAGAAATAAAATGTTTGGAGGCGGGCAAAAAAACAGCAACAATAAAATCATTGCATTTTGGGGGGGATTAGATTACAGAAAAACAATTAAAAACATTTTTTTTTTTTGGAGGTTGAACCTGATGAATCGTGCTCAATATGACCAGGGACTAACTAAATATAACAGGGACAAACTAAAGTACAAAAGGTCAGTTTTAAATTTAGATCATCTTTAATTTAACAAACTAAGAAGTTAATAAATTGCCTATTAAACTTAATAAAAATCTATTCACATGCAATAGGCCTACTGTATGAAGACGGTGAAGTAGATCAAGGCTACATGAAGGTCGAGGCATCATTTACTAATTTCTGTAGTAAGTTGAAATACTATGAAACAGCAGAAAGGATTGAAAATGTACATGTGATTATGAAAACCTGCAGGAGGAGAGGAATCATAGCTATAAACATGCAGCGCCAAAAAGGTCAAGGATGTGAATGATCATAGAACACTAATGGCGTTAGTGTAGCTAGTGCGTAGCTGTCAGTCAGCTTGATTTATTGCATTGGATGGTTCACTGGATTTTACAAAGATTGTAGAAAGTTATGTACATGTCCATCAAATTATAGAAGCAGAACTCAGCAACGCTTGCTGTTCACGTAAACCAAAGGTGCTGCAGATCCGCTCCCTCCAAACATAACCCTTAAATATCAGTAAACAATCCAAATTAATCTTTCAATATTAAACAGGACCCCACATTTTGGTAATTTTAACAATTAAAACTTTATTGGAATGATACATGTTGCAAAATATTATTTTGTGTATTTTTTTTTTTTTTTTTTTTTTTTAAACATACTCCATGTGTCTTACGTTTTTTTTTTTTTTGTTGGTTTTTTTCCGTCAAGTTCTCCAGAAGGTAAAATAATTAAGACTGTTAAAGGCAGAGAATATACAGTATTGTTTTTTCCCGAAGAAGGTACAATTAGACCATCAACACCATCACCATACCTGTGTCAGGAGGAGAAGAAGAAGAAAAAAGAAAAAAGAAAAAAAAGTGAAAAAAAAAAAAAGTCTCTCATTATTGAAAATACACTTAGAAAATATGAAAAAGTAAATCAATGTTTGTTTGTTTTTTGTGTATGTGTATTACTTTCTTTCCTCTCCATGATTTAAAAAGCAAATAGAAGAGTGTAGGAAACTGGATGTGTACAAAGGCAAATCGAAGGGTGGACTTGATGCACGAGTAGCTGATTGATGAGATAATGAAGGGGGGAGAAGAAGGAGACGGAGGGGTACACGTGACGTCAAACGTGGTGGTGGGTTTTTTTCTCGAGAAAGAGGAACCGGGCCCAGAGAACCAAGAGGACACAGAAAGGAGTGACTGCACTCGGGCGAACCATGGTAAACAATCACTGATTCATATACTCGATCAGAAGAGGTCTCACGAGTGGGGGATTTAAGCCCCCCCCCCAATAAATCTTTGGTTGCTGGAAAACGATTCGATGCTGCTGTGAACAACCGACTGATGCATTTTTCCCCTCCTTCATGAATTAAACTGTGTCCAAGGCTCATGTGTATAAACCATTGCAGAGTAGAAGCAACTTGGATATCTAGCACCAGCTCCACCCTTTTCATACCCGTGTGTTCATGAGGATATGAACAGCCCCAGCACTGATCCTGGATCAGCTTTTACTTTGACTGGAATTTACACAAATGGGTCCTGTGCAAAAAAACAACAACTAACAAATCCAGGAAAGGCTCTTAATACGAACCACTAATTGGATCCGTCCTCTGACTTGAGTATATGAACAGAGATTCTTAAGTCTAAATTTCTTCTCAGACGTATCCCTGTAACCAAGCCCAAGTGCGGCAACTGTGAATAGAAATAACATGTACTTCTATAAGCTTTCATAAAACACTGTTTCTATTTCCAGAGTACACAAAGCCAAGAAGTGGAGGAGCGGTTTCTCGCTTAAGACACAAAATTTATGGCATTTAAAAAAACAAATAAACAAACAAAAAACAACAACAAAAAAAAGGCATGAAAATAGAGATGTGGTGGTTAAATAAAGCGCACAGGTGTGGCCTAAAAAGTGAATTAAGTGAAACAATAAACCAAAGCTTTTTTAAATTTTATTATTATTATTTTTTTAAGGAGAGGAGAACAACCTACAATTTGTGACGTCCCAAATCGTGAGGTATACTTCATCGCGACCGCAAACAAGCGCCACAACATCCGGTTGGCGGAATTCAAGAAAGGAAACGCTACGAAGCATTTCTCAAACTTCATCCTTCACTCTTGGCAGCCATTTTTGGTGCAAGAGACGTCGAGCAATCCAAAAGATCTGTATTTGAGCTGTTGGCTTTCGTGAACATTTCAGTAAATCGAACTAAACACTTTGTTTAAAAAAAAAAAGAAAAAGAAAGAAAGAAAAAAAGAAAAATGAACATCCTCGGTTATTATAACAGAAATGCACAATGTAGCAGGTGACCAAATCTGCGTGACTGTCCTGAAAGCAAACGTGTGCATCTGAACAGGCCGATACAGAACTCTTGAAAGCACAGACTCTGAGAAGACTAAAATAAGACCAAATCATTAGCACTATATATATATTTTTTCTGCATTATTGCACATGATGGGGCACGAGAGAACGTCACCGAGATACTTTTAGATTGTCCTGCATCCTACAGAGTGATCAAGTGTGACTGAATGATGTTCTCATAGCACTGAGGTCAAAGAACGCTATATTAGGTCTCGCAGTGAAGATGAGGAGCTCTCATTTTACACATATAAACGCCCCACCCAACATCTACACGTCCTGCAACAACAACAAAAAAAGGCGCACACGTTGTTAATCAATCTGGGGAAAGAATATTGAGAGAGTTGCTAATTGCAAGCAGGGAAATTTCAGAGAGGGAATGAAAAGAATCCATACAGCCACACTTTAAGAACGGCCTCGTCTTTAAATTAAGGCGTGCAGGTTGTTTCACACGGCCATCTTTGGAGCAGAAAACCCTGTGCAACCTTTCGCCACATGAACTCATGAAAAATAACACACGCCGGTTCTCTTGCTGTGCTCCGGAGAGATTTTTGCTACCGTGTTTCTCACCAGCTTCACGCCAACCGCCAAGAGAAATTTAACAATTTCACTTCACATTTCTGTAACGATTTACTTCATTAGGTTTTAACGCTGTTGAAAAACAATTAGAAGTAGACATCAACGTTATGAGCTGCAGTCGATTATATAACAGCAGACGTACGCGTAAAAGTAAAAATATTCAGGAGCGTGTGATCACACCGGTGGCCGTTCGAAACCACTCGGCGTCCTCCGTCACGGCCCGCTGCTTAGAAAGAGCCGCGAACGTGATTAAAACCTAAAAACTCAGCAGCAAAACGCACAAAAGACACACTGTGTAACTACATGCCTAAGAAGCAAGGTTCTCGAAAAGAGTCAAGACCTAGAGGTCTTACAAGATGTAAACGAGGGACAAACCGACAGGGTGAGCTTTGTTTTTGTTTTTAATCTGAAGCAATGGACACTGTCCGAACCGGGTCCGAGAATGAGAAGGAATTTTTTGCCATGATTTAAAAAAATAATCGGGTGGGTTTAGTAGGGTACTGATTAAATAATAATAAAAAAATAAATAAGTAAAATAAAAATTAAAAATAAAAAAAAGACAAAAAGGGAGTTTGCTATGCCACCGAAGCCAAAACTCACACTATGGAACAAAAAACCAAAAACAAAAAAACCACTCCCTTCCAAAACACCTGTTTTGCCGTCTTGGTATTGCTCGGACGGATTTCAAACGAATAAAAAAAAGATGCAAAAACAGAAAAGAAAAGAAAACAGGGAAAAACAATACAAGACCGAGCGGAGAATAAGAGAGGACAAGGCTGAGACGCCCATGCTCGTTTAAAAAGAAAAGAAAGAAAGAAAAAAAAAAAAAGCTGTTCTTCAGGAGTGAAGCACCCTGGACGCACTTCAATTCAGTACCAGAGGTGAATCTTTGTGCCCCGTGCCGAGCAAACGCATAGAGAGGAGCATCGCTACGAATCAGAAAGGACAAGACAAGATGAAAATGGAGAAGTATAATAATAATAATAACAATAATAATAATAAGTGATAAGTGATCTCGAAAGGCAACACTGCTGGCTTTCTTGGGACTTTTCCTTCTTTCCCTCCCCACCTCTATCTCTGTCACTCCGTCTGTGTGTGTGTGTGTGTGTGTGTGTGTGTTCTACATCGTTGGTTGTTCTCGTTGTTACTGAATACAGGCTCAGGTCCAGTCCATCATCTCTCTCTATCTCTCTTTCTGCCGCCCCACCCTCCTCCGTCTAATACCGCTCCGTCGCTCTCTCCCTCCGCTGCTCCGGGCTGGGTCTAAAACTCTGCGAACTCCTTTGCGCATTTTTCCGTGAAGGAGACCCGGATTTCCTCTTCCTCGTAGTCGTCGAAGTTGCTGGTGTCGCCTGGACCTTTGCACTTCGGGATGAAGGGGGCTTCCACCTGGGAGACAGACACAGACACAGACACACACACACACACACACACACACACACACACACAAATAAGAATCAGTTCTATTCATACCTGCAGCAACACAGGCTTTTAAACAACAACAACAACAACATCGCTGCCACAAACACATTAAATAATTTACATTACATAATTTCCACTATTTTGGTTTGTCGTACGGCTGATGAACGCTGTCGACCTCTGACATCCACTGGACTGCGACGATGAACATAAAAACACGCTTTCCTGCCCCCCACTGCGTCGCTTGTGCACTATGCAAAAGCCGCCAAACGTGAAATTAAATTCCCCAGCATTGCAATGAGGTTCCGCCATCTTGGAATTGTGGAGATCACATGACCATCATACGCATGCGTTTCCCCCAGATAATCCACACCCGCAAAAACCAAAACGGCCTTTTCACGTTTATCCACTTTTGCGAGCGGATTCGGAAAAAAGATTTCAGATTTACCGGTGTGTTAGTGTGGACGAGGCCTCAGTCAAGAACACACACGCACACCTCAACTACTTGAAGAAGCAACACGATACCACCTGCATGAGAAAATCCTGTGATGCAGTGCGTCTGATAGCCACGGTTAATCTTGGGCGCAGTCTGCTAATTAACAGGGTTGTTTAAAATCAATAGTCTATAATTAAACGCTGATTAAATTAAATACAGTGCTCTAGTGGATTTACAGCGTGACGCGCATGTATCAGCAAAAACTCAGCAGAAATCAGCAACGCTGTCATTTTTTTGTGATGTCATCTATAAGTTGACCGTGCAGCTTGCTACTGTGTTAACCAATCCCTGTCAAAAATCCTTCATGAAACACGCGGTCATCCGTAGCAATCAGGTCGACCCCGCCCTTACTTCTAGTATAAGATTTCTTCCTTAGGAAGAAGATGAGAATTTTTTTTTGTGTGAATCTGTTTACTGTTTAATAGTAGTACATGTATTTAAAAATGCCTCACTAGTATCCTAAAGGTACAACCAACGTTCTACTACAGGTTCTACTGGGCGGCGCTCTCTGACCTTCCTCTGATAGATGGCGATCCAGTCAGTGGTGGCGAACCACTTGTGGCCCTTGATGTCGTTGACGCCGTTCTTGAGGTTGCCGAAACGCTTGGTCAGGTCCACCTGGAGCAGATTCCTCAGCAGGTCCTTCAGGTCTGAGCTGAAGTGGGAGGGGAAGCGCACCTGGGGATGAGGAGAGCAGGAGAACCACAATCAGAGGACAGTAGAACTATGCTGAGAGAAGAGTGGGGGAAACAGAAGATCCTTTACCAATGGAAAGTTAGGGAAGTTTATACAGCAGATTTTACTCAAACAATGCAAATCCTTTTTTTTATTACTCCTAGAATTTAAAAAACAAAACAAAAACGTGCTTTATAAAAACGGTCAACTCCTCTTGGGACGGCTTATGATGATTCTGTAGATTTGGGTATTTGGGTTAAATTTGTTACCACAGTGCAAGTTTTAAATTTTTCCACTGAAAACAGAGACTTCCACAGCACTTCCGTTTAAAATAATAAAGAAATAAATATAATAATTTTTATGGAGAGATGCGCATCAGCTTTTTCAGTCTTGTACGTCACTAAATAACTTTAACCAATCACGGTCCAGTATAGTACAGTAGTGTGGGCGGGGTTTTTTAACGGTGCAACGTAATTCACATTCATACGTCCTCGCGTTCTTGACGAGTGTCAAGTTTTAGAGATGCTCCTGTGCCATTTTTGGCAGTTTCTTGGGCATAAACATATGTAACAATTTATTATTTATTATTATTTGGTTAACGGTTTAAATTACGACTTTAGGGGTACTTAAAAGGGCCGGGTTTTTTTATACTTGCTGTTGATAACGTAGACGGACGTTTAAAAAAAAAAATCGCCGGTACGTGTACGTATCCGTATCCTGCGTTCATTCAGCACGTTGATTGTGTACATCCAAAAAAAATTACGCAAGATTGGGGTGTTTTTTTTTTTTGCTATACCTTCACTTTTCCCCTTTACTCTTCACTCCAAAAAATGTGGCATTAATTTTTTCAGCACAAACTCTACAGCTATAAACCGCCAGCAGCCAAAAATTAAAGAACCCTAAAGTGTCTTTCGGTACATAAAGGTACTGAAGAACATTTAAAACCATAGTTAGTGAAAGGATTTCGAGATGTAAAAACATTCATTAAACAGTTATGAATAAATTTTAAACCACAGACATAAAAAAGCGCTCACTCGTATCGGAACTTTTTAAACAAATATGGGGGACATGGTTTTCTCAGGTGTGTCCGTCGTCCTCGTTTGCTCCTTAGGCTATCGCTGTGTGTTTAGCCCGTGTCCCAAATCACGTACAGCTGTACTAAATAGTGTGTCAAACATCAGTGCCTGTAGTGGTTCACTATGTAGTATGTTACTCTGCGGTTTGGGACACAGCCTCGGTCTCTTTTGGCTTCACATCGTATTGGCAGGTTCGCGTTTGGCAGCGTTTCGATGTGGCAAAACAAGACTGTACACATAATATTATTTTCGCACACATATAAATAATAATAAAGTACCTTTCAGTCTGCTGACAAACACAAACGCGGCACCGACTGAAAGTTTACATTCCGCAGCTTTGACAGATTTTCCTCGGCTTATTTCTACGAGCGCGAAGTAATTCATATAAAAATGACAACACGTGTTCTTGTTATAACCGGCATTAAAGTACTTCTCCCAAAAACAGAGTTGCACAGGAGAAATTCCAGATGGAAAAAAACCAAAAACAATGTTGCTTAATAATAAACGATAAAGACATTAGCAGAACCATTTACTGTAAATTAGACTGACTAGGAATTCTAACCCCAGAAATCTGCGTTCTGTCAATTTTATTTTATCTTTTTATTCTCTTTATCCTTCTATCTACCAGAAAACAACAACAAAGTAAAATAAATAAATAATAATAATACGAGAAACATACTGAAACAGGAGGAAGGGAAACAGAGAAACAGGAGGAGCATACTCAGAAAGGAAAAGAGAACCACAATCAGAAGTAAGAGAACAAGAGAACAATACTCAGAGAATGATTAAAACATACACAGGGAAGGGAAGAGGAGAACCACTCTCAGGAGTAAGTAGGAGAACCAGACACAGAGAAGGGAAGAGGAGAACCACTCTCAGGAGTAAGTAGGAGAACCATACGCAGAGAAGGGAAGAGAAGAACCACTCTCAGGAGTAAGTAGGAGAACCATACGCAAAGAAGGGAAGAGGAGAACCACTCTCAGGAGTAAGTAGGAGAACCATACGCAGAGAAGGGAAGAGGAGAACCACTCTCAGGATAAAGTAGGAGAACCATACGAGAGAAGGGAAGAAGAGAACCACTCTCAGGAGCAAGTAGGAGAACCAGACACAGAGAAGGGAAGAGGAGAACCAACCAAATTCAGGAGTAAAAAGGAGAACCATACTCCGACAGGAGGAAGGAGAAAAGGAGAACCATATTCAAAGGAGAACAGGCGAACAAGATGAACATACTCAGAGGGAAGTAGGTGAAAAAGAGGGCTATAATCAGTTGGAAAGTAGTAGAACACACCTAGCACATTCAGTGGAACAAGAGGAACATACAGAGGAGAACAGGAGAACCATATTCAAGGGAAAGCAGGGGAACAGAAAGAGCATACTCAAAAGAAAGACAACAGGAGAACCATATTTAGGAATAAGAAGGAGAACAGGAGAACCATATTTAGGAATAAGAAGGAGAACCATACTTGGACAGGAGAAAGGAAAAATGAGAACCATACTCAGACAGGAGGAAAGACAGAGGAGAACCATACTCATAGGAGAACAGGGGAACAGGAGAACCATATTCAGAAGTAAAAATGAGAACAGGAGAACTATATTGTGTGCTGCTCTTCTCCACTCACCTTGCCTGAGACAATCTTCTCATAGATCTGAATGGGCTGGTCAGCGAAGAAGGGAGGGTAACCGGCCGCCATCTCGTAAATCAGAACCCCTAGAGCCCACCAGTCCACCGCTTTATTATAGCCCTGAGAGAGTGAGTGTGCAAGCGGGAAACCATAGCTTAGAACACAGCCTAGTACACTTCATAAGCCCGTGTGCGCTCACCTCCTACAAGTTAAGGCCTACCGTGACTAATGAGCATGTGAATGTGTCAGTGCGTTACTCATCGTGTTCATGCGCAGACATACTTTACTGAGGATAATTTCCGGTGCCAGGTACTCAGGAGTGCCGCACAGCGTCCAGGTCCGGCCCTTTACACGCTTGGCAAAGCCAAAATCAGTAACCTGCAAGAGAGAGAGAGGGAGGGAGAGAAAGAGAGAGAGAGGGAGGAAGAAAGAGAGAGGGAGGAAGAGAGAGAGAGAGAGAGAGAGAGAGAGAGAGAGAGAGAGAGAGAGAGAGAGAGAGAAATGATTCAGCATTTAAGGCACTCTGTAGACTGCAGATATCTGGTAGAAACAGCCGCGTGGGGAAAGTTAAACATATTCAGACTTGCGTGCTTAACTTGATTTTCTTAATTTTCTGTTGTAGGAAAAGAAGCGTGTCAGTATAGATCTGTCACGAGGCGATTTTTCCAGCTCGCTAGCACAGCTACTTCTAAATCAGCCCCTAACGAACATTACAACTAGTAAATTAAATAATAAATGTGCTGATATCATCACTCTCGAACAACAACAACAACAATAAAAAAAGCACCCCGTGTGGAAACTGTTTGGATTTCGTTATATAGTCAGAGTGGATATCGAACAACACGAGAGCACTTGGGTACAAGGTCAGAGCATTGGATAACAAACACACCTCTGGTTTTTGGCATTCTCATCCCCTACACACACACACGCACGCACGCACGCACGCACGCACGCACGCGCGCGCGCACCCTGGACAGGTAAGTCTTCAGATCATTTTAAAGTCTGAATATTTAATATTGACTAGCAACAATCCCGTAATTACTGCACTGCTTATGCGATGCTGCCTGAGCAACTGAACTTCTGCAAAAAATATGAAGGACCGGTTTGGAGATTTTTATTTTATTTTATTTTAACAGCTCGAACAGCCAGGGGGGGTCCACGCAGAACGCAGACAAGCATTCCCCACGATCGACATTGTCCTGTTCGTTCCTGCCTCGTCCACCAAGAGCTTCCTCTCGTACTCTTATTGGCCGTCGCTCATCGCTTGCCATGCATGCCACGAGATTTACTGCCACTCATTTCAAACATGTTGGGAAACGTCTGGGCTTCTGCAGCTGCTCAGAGACCAGTTAAATCCCCTCGCTGAACAGCTCGCAATCATCACGTGATCGTGTCTGGCACGCATGAGTGATTAATCACCGATCCAAACAATCAGCAGAAAATCACGCAGTAGGGATCATTTTCATAACACGCATGGATTTGTTGAGTGGCTGTGTGTTTAATGCCTGGGTTACACCATTCTTACCACAGATTTAGCCCCGATTCACAGTCGAGCTGAGCCCAATCAAAAAAGTTTTAGGCCAGTCGGAGTACATCAAATATTTCTGATCCGATCGTGGACCGTCTGAAACGATGCCCTCCAGTGCACTATTTTCTGGGCCTGCCATTTTGCACTGGCGTCCGAAAACATGGTGGAAAAAATACAGTTGCGCTCATGATAGGAAGTGTACAAACGATGTACCCTAGCAGCCACAAAATACCCATAATGCACTGCGTTGTTTGGTTTGATTCACACGCACCTTCACTGAGGAAGACCGCGAGATAAGATGACATCATCCCTTTAGACTTCTTACAAAGGTAAATAGTGGATTAATTCTCTTTATTTTTTTTATTCAAGTCATTTCTAGAGTAACGTGTTGGGTTCATCTTTCGGCTCGGTTACTTTATTGTCCTTAAGTTTGACGAAAATAAATAATTGTGTGGATGTCACGCGAGCGTGCTCATGTGACGGAGCGATGAGTGAACACGTTTACCACAGATTTCCGTATAAATAGTGTTCTATGTATTTTGTAATGGAGGGACTAGTGAGTAGGGGACCATTTCAAACACAAGAGATCGTGTACGCTGGTGGCGGACTCGAATCTGAACGAGTCTATCAATAACCAAAGAAAACTGAGAACGCAAGAAAGTAAATACAGGAAGTAAATTAAGAAAAAATAAAATAGAATAGATAGAATGCTCCTTTATTGTCACATATACAGTACAGTACAGTGAAATTGATTCTTCATATCCCAGCATGTTGGTAAGCTGGGGTCAGAGCGCAGGGTCAGCCATGA
>JAOUQW010000027.1:1709157-1723209 GCA_028565825.1 Olivaichthys viedmensis
ATCTACTGTAGAATAAGTCTGTAATATAATGAAACGTGGAGAAGGTGAAAGGGGTGTGCAGACTTTCCGGCTTGACTAATTTGAGAAATAATTTTTTTTGTAATTTTTTTGCTCAATTTGTATTTATTTTTCATAACTGTCATGTTGACTGGGATCTAGAATACAGCTTCATTTAACGTACAGAACCCATATGCTGGTCTCATATCTGAGCACGCAATAGAGCAGCACGAGGCGTGGTGGCGTTCACTCACGTCTCTTCTCGTCGAGCTGGTTGAGGAGCTCCAGCAGCTGCGGGTGCATGTTGTTGATGGACTGGAAGAGGGAGAGCACGGCGCTGTCGTTGGTGATGCTGCGGCCGCGCATGTGGTTGCTCTTCATGCGGTTCAGGAAGGTGGTGACGGCGTTCTGCAGAGCTTTGAGGAACTGCTCATGGTTCTCCTCCGATTCTCCGTTCTGGTATTGCTGCTGAGGAAACGCATAACAGAGTTCAAATCACCTGCACAAAAAGGGTCACGTCAGAAATAAAAATAAAAAAAGCCCCAAGTAAAAAATTATATTTTATTTTATTTATTTATAATTTAAAAATCATTTGATTTTTTCCAGCACTTACTTCCATTTGATTGATTTGTGATGTGGCTTTTACAATCTTCCATATAATGGATTTGCCAGGTACAAGAAATACAACTTTTTATAATAAACTTTATTTAGAGAGCACTTTTCATACATGCAGTTGCTCAAAAGTGCTGTACAATCCAGTAGTAAAAAAATTATTATAAAAATTAAATACAAAAAGAGAGTGAAATAAAAAAAATGAAAAAATATAAACACAAAATGAGCGTAACAACGTATTTTAAAATAATAAAAGTTAAAATGAAAAGAAATACCAAAACGGAGGAAGTACTTTAATTAGATGCTATATTTAAAAAAAAGATAAAATTTTAAACGTTTATTTATTTATTTAAAGAGTGTACCGAGCTTGACTGCTTAATAAAAAGTGGTACTGAGTAACAGTTTAAAACACACACAAAAAAAAAAGGATATTCTTTTTGTTACGGTGTTGGGATATAGAGAGACAGAAATTCAGTGAGGTACACAGGTGCTGGGCCATTTAGAGCTGGAGTTTGTTTCACTTTGCAAACTTCAAGTGATTTAAAGTGACTTGTTTGAGTGTGTGGCACTGAAGGGTAGAGACTTTGGGGCAGGCGATATAGTGTTATATATTAAATACTGGACGCTAACTGTATTTATCTAAACATGACTACTGAAAAGACTCTTAAAATCAATGTACCTCCACTATGCTGATTGGCTGGACTGGGGCGTGGCTTTCCACCGGCTGGCTGATTGGCATGGGTTCAGCCAATGGCACCGGCGCGGGGGCAGAGGGGGTGGGACTCTTGCGTACTTCTTCCTGCTTTTTCTCCCAGTAAGTTCTATTCAGGTAGCGGGCCAGCTGAAAAAGAAGAACATAAACATGGTCACCACAGCATACAAGAGATACATGATGTCCCATTGCATATCAGGGGAGAAACGCCAGCTTGTGAGGATCACGGTTTTATCACCTCCAAAATCATACACCAGTGGAGAAACGATCGTACCCAGTACGCCCCGGGCAACATTATGGTTCCACTGGTTTATCGGCATTGGTGGGAATCACATTAATTTCAAACAGCCAAATAACTCTCTCTTGGACTGGTCGGGATTCAAACATTAGTTTTAACCTTAAAAAAAAAAAACCTACACCAAGACCTGTGGCCTTCCTTCAAACAAATATTTTTTAAATAACTAATTAATTTGTAAAAGAAAAGTGTGATAACCAGTGTTTATCCAGTGAAAGATATTAGGAATGAAATTTCGTCTACAATTTTGGGGATTGTCTTAATAATTTAGGCTGTTACATGAGTTAGCTTGCTACTTAACTAACTGGTCCATGTGTTTGTTTTTCCTGCGCATCTAGTTGTGCCACCAACACCCTTGAATTATTATTAATATTTATTTATTTTTAACAAATTAACCACTGGGTATCTAACAAACTGTTTTCAGTGCAAGAAGCGCTGCATGCCTCACAAGTTGGCGAGTCATCAATGCAGCATGCTGCCACTTTTTGAGAGATACAGAGCAAGAGCTTTACCTCAGGATCAACATCTTCAGCTGAAGGAGCAGAAGAGTTCTAGAGAGACCATAATGCAACAGGGTTAGTTAAATTATGATCGTACATCAACAGAAAAGTTTAACAGAAGAGTTCTTTAGGGATGACCAACACAAAGACAAAGCCTGTTTTACTTCATTACTGTCCGCCTCTAACTGTACATCTCTCATCACAGTATTTTAGGCCATTTTATTGCAGTTTAAGAAGTCTCTGAATATCCGCTCAGAGCCTTACCACAGGGGAGGAGTACAGAGTGCTGACAGGTGGAGCCGAGGAGGTTACCGGAGTCGGGTCAGCTTTGGGGTACACAGGGTACGAGCTCTTCTGCCTCTGTAAACATACAAGAGATTGAACGAAATTAGCTATTGACCTCCATCTATTAATCATACTTTATACAACTTCATGCATGTCTCTTTACCCTCTTTATAAAATCATACCAGGACCATGTGGGGTGATTTTCAAGGCGACAAAAGGAGAAAGAATGACTATGCATGCCTCACCATCCTCTCCTTCTCCTCAGCTTCACTCTGAGACAGGGCAATGGCCAGCTGCAGCTCCTCTTCCTCCTGCAGGGTTGCCTCATCCTTCTTAGGGGGCATCTGGGGAAGCAGAGCAGCCAGAGAAACTCAGCACAGCCAGGGGAGAACAGGAAACATGAAGATCCCATAGACACTGTGGCGTTGCTTACTGCTGATTGCTAGCTAAAGACTAATTTGATAATCGGAGACACAATATGCATAGTTTATTTAAGTAAAAAGTACAGTAAGGCTGTGTTCTCACTACACAACACATATTATACATGTACTCTTATGGAAAGTGGGCACAAAGTGGTCAGAATGTAGACGGTTTTAAAAAGCGCTGCTATCAGAAACGCCCTGATTGGTCGGGTGATAAAAATCTAAATATAAAAGCGTTTGCCGTCACTCAGGTCGCAGCTCAGGGGAAAACAACCAAGACTGAGAGCAGAGTGCAGATATTTTAAATGACAATATTTCCATTTTGCGATGTAACTAGCTACAATAACTTAGCTGGAAAGTCACAACATTAATATCAAGGACCTAATAAGGAGTAGGGCCACGCTTTGCCTCAATCCTTCTTGTATGCTGTTATATTATTCTTCAAGAAGAAAAGTCTAGCCGTTCTTTGAGGAATGAAGGAGGCGGATATCTACTTCGCAGTCTGCGCTCCAGAACTTCCCATAAAGGTTTAGTGATGTTTAAAACTGGTGACTGGGGAGGCCATGGAAGGCGCTTGACTTCATCCTGACGTTCAGCAAACCACTCTTGAATTTTAGCATTACGTACAGGGGCGTGATCATCCAGGAATATGGGAACATCACCAGGAAAGAGTAAAGTTGCCTCATATTTGTTGGCTGTTATATGACCCATGCGCAGCAATCATTGGACCTAATGACTTCCACGAGATTGTAGCCCCATACCACTATGGATCCCCCACCGTACTTTGTGGGTTGAAGGCGTCCTTTGGCTTCTTCCAAACATAAATCTGTCCAGATGTAGGAGGTATGGTGAAAGTTGACTCATCAGAGCATATTACTTTATTGTTTCGTGCTCCCTACACCGAGGTAAGCGTCTTCGTGCATTGGCCTTTGATACAAAAGGTTTCCGAACGGCAGCCCTGCCATGAATTACAGTTTTTGTTGACACTGGGTCAGAGAGGTGCTCATTCAATGCTGTGGTTATTTTTGTAGCTGTACTTTTGTGGCATTTAGCAACTATCCTGTAAAGTGCCTGTTCATCCCGGTCAGTGAGGTTCAACTTGCGACCACTGTTCCTCTTTGCTGATGCCGTTTGTCCACGTTTGACACATACGCTGCCTTGATTTTTGAGAACGTACCCCTTGAAATGTTAAATAATGTTCCCGTTTTTGTGACCGGTGCACCTGCAATTCGGGTACACACCATTTGGCCTTTAGGAACTTTTGTTAGTTGCCTCATGTCTCACATATCAAAGTGCTAACTAACCTCTTTTAGAGATGATACATGCTGTTAGTTGGGAATTGGTTGTAATTGTGATTTAGTCACTTTAAACTCAAGGTCCTTTTTCGTGTGGTGTTTATTATTTTGTCCATCCCTTGTTTAATGGCATCTAATGTCACAGTCACACTAACTGTAGTAAAGTAAATGCTGTCTATTGTACAAGCTCTAAGCATTCTCCTCACCCTAGTTAGGCTGAAATGTTGAGGAAAAAATTAAATCCTCATTATTATTAATGCTCCTCATCTAGATATTTAGCAATCGTATACAAGGCAGAACTCCACAGTAACAGCGTTATGGTCACAATGTGTGTCGTATGTGCCTTTTTTTCCCCCTTCCTCATAAACAGGACAAATAGCGCTCCAGGCAGTGCTTTCCCCATATTTATAAATTAAAAAATAATAATAATTTTTAAAAAAGGTCCAGTGTGAACACAGCCCAAGACTATATTTAAAACATTATAATTTTTTATTAGATGCAAACTATGCACTCCCACTTCGCCATAATACCAGCAGGGTGGAGGCCATGCAGTCATACTGATGAGCTACAGAGCTGTTTTGCATTTGCAGATTCCTAAGGTGCAGCAGTGCTAAACAAAACACCAGTAGCAGCCAGAGTCTGGCAGCATTGAGTAACTGTGGCCCACACTAATAGGATTGGCACTCACTGAGAGCACTTACCTGAGACTGCTGAGCCAGAGGGCTGGTCAGGTACTCAGGGGGCAGCTCAGACTGCACGCTGGTGCTGGTGCTGGTGCTGGTGCTGCTGCTGCTGCTGCTGCTCTTCCCATCTGCTTTCCTAGAAGGAGGAGAGAGGGAGGGGTGGCTGCTAAGGAGAAGGGATCAGGAGACACACACAGACTGGTCAATCTCAGAACAAAACGCAAAAGCATTCAATACCTGATTCCTCAGGGACAACTCAAAAAGCCCTATCCGGACGGGATTTGTTTTTTTGTTTTGTTTCCTTCAGGACGACGTCTGTAATAAAATATTTGCACGTCTCCTCAGAGATGAACCTTTTCATCCGGACGGCTATAAACGAAGACGGGACGAGCGAGTTTCTGACTCCTCTTTAATGAACCCGGATGTTTTGTGTCATTGCACATTGTGATATTGTTCACGTTATTGGATCATGAACTTATTTCTGGAACACTACAATCATCATATTGGGGCATGTGTTAATATAAAGTGAGGCTTTATAGCGGCTGGAGCTGGTCAATTTAAATCAGCTTGCAGGATCGCGCTTTTACTTTTCATTACCTTTATTTTCTTTCTAACAAGCTTCCAGTAAAGACAGTGGAGAGATAAAGTGAAAGCAGCGCCATGTTTTAGACACTCTTCTGGAGCATCCAGCATTTTGCCATTACCGGAAATATTTTCTCCTCATCCGCGTGCAAAGACGACCAAATACGGCGAGCGACAGCGGCCAAAAAAAATAGAACACCATTGAGTTTGTTGAAAAACAGGAGGCTGCAAATTTTTCAAGGGAGGAAGGAGAAAATCTCAGAGTAGCACCTGCGAATGCTGGAATTGCCGCACCTCCCCATGATAATCTAATCCCGTCCGAATAGGGCTAAAGACAAAGTACAGTGCACAGAAATATGTAAAAGGTCACCCAGGTCGTTATGTAGTAAGTGTTTGTGACCAGACTTGTGTTTCAATCATGAAGATGTTTCGCCACTCTTTCGAGAGGCTTCATCAGTTCTGATGAATGTTTGGGGGGATCCCTGCTGGTTAAAAACCATGTGATTCACACCTGTGACATCACCACGAATGTCAGGAAGACATCGTAATCCACGGTATTGCGCACTATTCAGTACAGTAAAAGTGATGAAGCTTCTCGGATGAGCAGCAAAAAGTTCACGATACAAACAGTCCAGTCACAGAGACTCACTACTACGAGACAAATCAAGTGTATTTGGAAAGTTTTAGTGAAGCAAAACAGTATAAAGAAAAGAACAATAAATAAAAGGTGACAGGAATGATGACATGCTGCACACAGATGTCCTTTTAAGGAGTCTTACAGCTGAATCCTTTTAGTCAAAAAGCAGAACTGGAAAAAGAAAAAGAAAAAACAATAGCGCAAGTGTCTGTGGCTCTCCTTTCCACTCCGACTTACTTGTTGAGCAGCTCAAAGCAGGGCTCACACACCCGCACCTCTTTCTCGATGCCGAACTTGGGGATGGTGGAGTATTTGGATGAACACTTGCCACAGAAGATCTGCCCACACGCCCTGCAGTGATGCTGAGGGAGAGCGAGGGAGGAGAAACACGTCAATTTAAATCAGCTTGCAGGAAAAACACAATAACACAAGTACACATAAGCATAATCACGCGACATCACCACTAGGCTTTCCTTTTATTTGAGGTACTGCTTAGCATAAAATGCTGGTCTTAATGACATTACAGCAAGATAAGGTTACCTCTCCAGCATTAGCTATCTGACGTTAGGTAACTAGCCAGGTTTCGCTAGCAAGCTAACTAAAGCAAGATGAGCTGTTGTGGTAGTTATTCGAACTGTGTTTAGTTCCGGCGCTGTTGTCAGGATGCGCCAAGCCTTGCAAGTGAATGTACAGACAACCACGCTTTCCTTTTTGCCCAACAGTCCTTTAACATTTGAAACAAGAAAACCTAAACTTAGCTAGTGCGGCTCAATAAGTCATGGCAGGTAAAGAGGGAAAAAAAGCTAGCTGCATCTACCTTTCGGGTCATCACTCCAAACTGAACTCTGCACCTGTGGC
This sequence comes from Olivaichthys viedmensis, assembly GCA_028565825.1. NCBI lineage: Eukaryota > Metazoa > Chordata > Actinopteri > Siluriformes > Diplomystidae > Olivaichthys > Olivaichthys viedmensis. Next base: position 1,716,036 of record JAOUQW010000027.1, read on the forward strand.
ACTCCTCGGCGTCCACCCAATCAGGGGCCTGAAGACGACACACGGCATCGTCAACATTCACATAACACACACATGTCGCAAATCACTCAGTCACTCTTTCGTCAGCAGGATCGCTCACCCTCTCTGCAGCAAACATGGCGTCACTCTCTTTAAACTCAGGGAACACATGACCTGTTGGGAGCGCAGGCAAATTAAATCAGACATGGCGACATCCTCTACATTTTAAAACTTCTGTCGTTCCAGCCACTGAGATCTGTGCTTGAACTTACCCTCCACCTTCATGATCTGGTACGTGTCCTGGACCACTTTGTACTTGGGCTCATTGCGGAAGGCGTGGGCCCAGGCCTGGATCAGGTACAGGATCTTGTTCCTGACGTTCGCCTCAGTTTGTTTCTGAGGGCAGCAGAGAAACGTTCGCTGTGTAAAAGTCGCATCACAGCAAAAGTGCCCATTTAACAAAGAGTGCATGTGAAGGGTTTCAAGTCAGCCAGGTCATTTGGAGGGCGCTTTTGCCCAGTCCGAATCAGAGTAAGAGCGCTTTTACATATGCAGCGTTTTAGTCAGTTTGAACAAACGCTGGGCCGTTTTCCCCCTCCGTGAGGTTCGTTTGGGCAGGTGAGAACACAGCAATTGCACTCGGGTGCGCACCAAAACAACTGGTCCGAGACTGTGAGCGAGCAAGGTGGTCTTGGTCTGCTTCCAAGCAAACTCTAGCTCGGTTCCATTGCAGAATCTGAATCAACCCAAATGTAGGAAGTGAACCAAACATGCCGTATATTATGGGCTGTAGGCAGCATTTTTTTATTTTCTTTTTTATTCTTCTTTTTAAATGCGAGCTACTAAACTGAGCCAAAGGACAGAGCTGTAGCGCTGCAGAAATGCGAGGTGTTCTGGATATCTGGACCAAAGAATAATAATAAAAGAAAAGGGGGAATGTTTTATTTAAAAAAAATATGACAGTACACAAAACGATTTAAACTAGTTAGTTATATAACTATCTAATCATTTATTTACCACGGGCTCTGTGATCTTCATGCTCGGGTGATTTTCGTGATTTCTACACAAGCTTGCTAAAGGTTTATTTACTTTTTTCCGTCACCCGTATTTCTGACCAATGAATAAAAGGAGTTTTACGAGCACGTTTTCAGCTCCGCCCCCTCACACACACCCCATAGCCAATTTTTTTTTGCTTCATTTAATTACATTAAATGGTGTGAAACCAAACCAAACCAAAACCAAACCAAAAGTAGCAATTTCACTCTGATTCGGATGCGGCAAACGGCCCAATAGGTGTGAAAGATATTTTTAAGGTATTTTGCTATTTTGGTATTGGGGCGGGATTTTGGAAATCTGCTCGCAAAAAGGCATTTCATTCATCACAGAAATCAACCAAGCATGGAGAAAAATGGAGCCAGGGCCAAGTAATAAAATACGCGTTTCGTGAAATGTAGCCAGCATTTTTGTTTCTGGTGTTCTTTAGCCTCAATATCCAGAATACATCGTGTTTCAGCAGCACTCCAGCTCGGTCCTCACGCATTTTACCATCTCGCATGCCAGTTTAGTACCCATTACCCATAATACATAGCATGTTCAGTTCACTTTCTCCAGTCGAATCATTACAATTAAACTGCATTAAGGTTCACATGGAGGCAGACCGAGACTTGGACCGGTTGTTTTGTCTGCACTTGCGAGCGATTGCTGTGTTCACGCCTGCCCAAACGAACTGCATCGAGGAGGTAAACGCACCAATGTTTAATTCAAATTAACCAAATAATGCACATGCAAAAAGACACCGTATCAGTATGGCAGGGCAACTGGACTTGTGGTACAATCTTGAACATGTTTTACCCTATATCTGAGGGAATGCATTATACAGAATGATGGTTAATGAGTCCTGCTTCACATCAATTCACACCACCAGGTAAAACACCATAACAACAACACAAGCAAGTCCAGTCACATCGACTTACTACTACACAAAATTAAAAAAACAGAACTTAAATGGTGTAAACAGGAGCAGCTGAACCTAAAAAATGTCATCCTGACATAAAATGACAAAAAGCCATCCATTATTAAATAATCAGCCCTTTTCAACTCCAAACCTTTCTATATTTCTATAAATCCATCTAGTCTCATCAACAAAGAAGCCATCGTTTTAGAAATTAACTTTTTACATTGCGCTTCTTCAACAGTGATTTCGGATAATCCACAAAGCTAAGCACTACAGCACTTGTGTAACAGTAAACAGCACTTCTCGTTCTGACACTCGCTGGAACTCCCCTGGGCTTTAAGAACCGAGAGGACATATGACGTGACGACTCAACCAGGAAGTAAAGTGCAGTATGACTCATCAGACTCTGACACACTTCAAAGGACGAATAGGATCATAACACCGGAGAAGCCGGAGGAGTCGGACCAACAGTCTCCTCCGTAATGGAGAAGTGAGGAACGACCTTGTGTTTACCGCAGACTATACCACGAATTCACCTGCTGTCACAACAGTGTCAAACTTATTTCCAGATGGTTGAAGCTCTCCAAGCACTCAGAGCTTCAGAAAGAGGATAAACAATCAGGAAGAACTTTATTTATTTATTATAATTTAGCCCAGGGACCTGCGTCAACCAGAGAAAATTGCCCTTCACTAAATTGCTAAATAATGTTTTTTCCATTTAATATGTATTTTTGTACATAACACACTCCCCTTGAGTTATAGATTTCTTGGTGGCGTCACATCGACGCTGTAACTAACTTGCTCCTCATTCCCTGAATCCCATTGCCTTCTCCATCAATAGATCATCCGTAGCCTAAGCAACACTGCTAGCTAACGAATTATTATTCTCCTGGCTAGCTTCCATGATTACCTCACTTCAGGATTATATATATTTATTTATTTATTTATTTATTAAGTACAAAAACTAAAAAAGGTACATACATGCCTTTATCCATACAATATATACACTAAATATACTGTCATGCCGTCTACATTTGACTGTAGAGTTTCCTGGCAACCAAGACATGGGACTTGACTTGTCCACCCTTAGATTATTCACTATGGTCCTAATGCTGTTAGTTAATGTTTGCTCTGTAGTGCTAGCGAACTTCACCACTACATCATTAGCAGACAGTTACGTTAACCATCTTTACTTCAAGATACGATACCATCATAAGCAGCGACAAGATAAATGTAGCCATCACACACACACACACACGATTTAGGACGGGTGTACACTGCGTGATAACTCCGGAAGTTATTTTATTAGTTGGGACAGAATCGCAGAAAAATAAAATAAAATAAAATAAAATAAATAAATAATAAATAAAATTTAAAAAATAAAAGTAAACATTTTTTTACAAATAAAGAAAAAAGAAAAAATTTAAAATAAATAAATCACTGATCCTCATGACATTGCTGCTCGCAGCGTATGATATATTACGATTTGACGATCAAAAAAAAAAAAAAAAGGCTGCATCACATGACTCGCAGAGAGAACCTTGAACAAATCTTTTCCCAAGCTTGCTGCTAAACCTTCAGGTTACCATAGCAACCACTGACCCTGGCTCAGCATCTTTTTTTCTCCCCTCCTCAGTCTTTGAATCCAAACACGTCTTTGGACTGACCTACTTTTCTCCCCAATCAATAAAATTAAATTAGATAAATTAGATAAATTAGATAGATAAATAAATCGCTGGCAGGTTACGTGCCACATTACACCCCCCCCCCCAACACAGAACAACTTTTGGGCATTTTTGTTTTAGCTGTTTTGTTGGTGTTTTGCTAAAGAACTACTTCTGTAGCCATGTAACGTACCCGTTGGGGGAAAAAATTGGGTTACACCAAGTTTAGCAAACGCTACCTTGAAGAGATCCTTCAGTTCCTCCATGGTCTGCTTACTAGCCACCTCATCATGGACCGTCTGGCCACAGTTCTTCACCACCGACTCAAGCACCTGTTTAGAAGAAAAAAAAGTGACTTACAACCAGGAGCCGTAAGAGCATTTAATAATTCAGCATATGCATTAATATTGAGCCACATGCTCAAATCATCCCATGGGCAGTGGGACACGTGTGGACATGTGTGTGCTGTGATATTACATACACTGTAGCTTTGAACATAAACAGCATAGTGGCACTCACCTCAAAAGCGTAGATGGCGACGTGTGGATTTTTGTCATTAAGTTTCCTCTTGATGGCACCAACTGCATATTTAGCCCTGAGAGTGGAAGAAAAGCCACTCATTTTCAGGAAACAGACCTACATCTCTGACTATATGAGTATAAATATAATACGACAGCCTGGTCACATGGTGACAGCATGGCTACAGGAAACGCTGTGGGCACTTACTGCGCGTCGCCTTGCCGAATGAGGTCGCAGATCTGCAGAATGGATTCCCAGTCCGTCTCCAACAGCAGCTGACTGGTGGCCTTGTCTGTAAAACAGGAGGAGGATAGAATTGATTGGCCTTACCATGTTAGTGTAGACAAGGTCTTAGATGAATTCAGAGTAAAGCGAAATTATCAGCTACCGGAAGTGAATTCTTTTGTTTGCGTTCCCGCGCTCTTTCCCATTTAAACGAATAGGCCCTTTCATCAGACGGATTTTTATTAACGTTCGGTGTGGCTGCTCCTGGCTTGTTATCACCTGGAAACGAGAAGCCTAAACGTTGCACATGAAATCAATCGGTCCGTCTCTTGTATCTGTTAAAGTTTTTTTTAGTTTTTTTTTATGTTTACATGACTAATTTTTTTATATATTCGGGAAACCAGATCAACCGAGTTAATCAGAAAGCATTGCATGTGGGTACAAAAAGAAATAACTGCAGGAACGGGCAAGAGCGTGCAAAGCTTCGGAAGGATTAAACATGTAAGAAATGTGAAACTTGAACTGTGGTAACAAATTTAATCCAAATCTATAGAATCGTAATAAGCCATCCAAGAAGAGTTAACCGTTTTTTTTTTAAAAATGCACGGTTCTGAGTGCAGGGGGTCTTTAAGTGACCGGTTGAACAGCTAAATGGCAGCACAGGGTGTCACAGTTATTGCATCATCAACTATTTGAGCTGATTGCGATGAACTGCTCGATTCGGAAGTTATGCGTTTCCATGATAGATGCATGTAGCTGGTTAAAGCGGAACATTTCTGCAAACATGAGGATCGTCATCAAGATATTTGTGCCACCATATTTTGTATTCTTATTAATGACGGTCAAAGGCTTTGTAACAGTAATATTCAGTGGAGTTATATGGTGGTATTTTATTGCCATAGGACATCACACACTTATGCATTGTACATTGTTTATTGTTCTGTAACCTCTATGCATTTTAGTAATAGGTTTTAAATATATATATATAAAAAAACAAAACAAAAAACATTTCTACAGTCTAAAAGGCTCATTTAATTTACCTCCATGTCAATACACAGCTGTTCTTCTTAAGATGTGTGCGCTTTTTTTTTTTTACACACCATTCTTATAATAGAGTGACATAATCGTAATTCCTTTTAAGACAATTAAATCAGGCAAAATCGTGACAGGCCTAACGACAGCTACGTTCATCGTCCAGTAAAGGGGGCCAAAACTTTATTCCAGTCATATCTCCCATGTTCTATAGAAACTACTGTCTGTGTGCATGATATGCTCTCTGCCTACGTCACACAAAAAGAAAGCCGAGGCCAGCTAACTTAGCTAGCTACTGTTTCGGGCAACATGTTCGCTAATGACCGAAAACTAACTCATTTAAACTGTTTTAAAATGTACACACACTCAGACGTGCGTGACCCGCAGACGAACCGCGCACGAGCTGAAATGTATCGCGTCTACTATTTAAGCATTATTAGCGATCTACGATTAGCAAGGCGCAATGTAAACATGGCTAACTAGCGTGCTAATGCGGCTAGCCCAGCGTACTTCGGCTCTTAAGAAACGCACTGCGCGGGTAATACAGCTCCACACCACGCTCGGGTTTTAGCTTTAATATCGTTAAACGGTTAACGGTGAGGGTGTCATCGAGGCCTTTTAAAGGAATTAAACATTCCACAGCAGTTGCGCGCACACACACACACACAAAAGATCGGTTGCTATTTAAACCCGATTTATTTATTTTTCCCCCATCCATTTTCCGACAAGCCCCGTATTCCGCGTTCGGATTGGCTAGTAAATATACACTTCGTGCACTAGGATTGGCTAGGAGACCGCAAACCGTTTGTACGAACCAATCTGAGCACAGGAGGCGGGACTTGTCGAAAGACGGGTGGGGAAGAAATAATTCACCAGCTAGCTAACTGAGCAGCCACAGCCCCGCTAGCTAGCTAACTAACAACAGTCTTTTTTAAAAAAAAAACTGCTTAGCCTTATCACAATTCGCTGACACCCTTCATATAACAAAACGTCACTTAAAACATACCCAGCAGCCTTTCAAATGTACCTCCACCTTTTCCCATGGCTAATTTATTGTACACAACACTTGATGACTGGACGCTTCTATAGTTTTAGTCAACCGAACCTTTATTTTTCAGCTGTGGCGAAACGAATCACGTGACACCCACTTCCGTTTGTAGCTACTAGGATGAATTCTAAATCGCTCTTTATTTCCTATATAGGTGCACTAGATATGCAATGAAATGGTGGATTCCGGCCGTTATGTAGTGCACTATAAGTCTAATACCTATTTGTGATACAGCCCTGAAAAGTTTCGCGTCAAGTTTCGTTTAATCCTCCGCTAATCACACGAACTTCAGCCTCTCGTATGACCCTTATTCATTAGGATACAATTGAATAGAATACCTTTATTGTAATTGCACAAGTACAACGAAATTAAATTGCAACTCCCCGATACATTCAAAATATGGAGTTCATATACATTAAAGAAAGTTAATATAAAATCTATAAGCAAAAGAATAAAACGAGTGTATATGAAGTGTCCAGTGTTTGCATGAATATATGCGATGTTTTATGTACACTAGCGTTCAAAAGTGTGGAATCAGTGTTTATCAGTGATATAAACTCCATTTTAGTTTCAGATCCATCTATAAAATGATTGTAATGTGATTCTAGTGTTTATGCATTTTAGGTTTTAAATCATTTGTGGAAAGCTGTGAAACAACATGTGTCCAGAATGAGGACTCCAAAATGACTATGAAAGTTTTATAGCATCAAGAGTGATGTTAATATAAACATTAAT